>RWGY01000343.1:0-109483 GCA_007726485.1 Eragrostis curvula | reverse complement strand
CAGATACACATACTTATCAAATTGCACCCTGATTTTCAATAAACTTCGCGAGTTATAAACAAAATAAGAAATTAGTGGGTTTTGCAATTGTTTTGTCGAATTTTATCTCACAACATATAACGAATTTTGATACCAAATTTGGTTTGTGACAGTTCCATGTCAATACCAACCCATGAGATTTTTGGTATTTTTTTTTGAAACAAACTCCACTAAAGTGTGTTCAAAATGGACTAAGTCCTCACATACCAAATGGAAGTTTCACTCCAATCCAAGGAGAAGTGAACAATTTCCAAAATGCAAGTTTCCAAAAATTAGAAACATAATTTATATGTGTGATGGTTGCAAATATGTCCATCTCCGAGAAATTCCATGTGAAAAACAATTTTCTATCGAGATTTACAAAATTGACAAATTTGAGTTAAAAATGGCAAAATTTTAATGACCGTTTCAGTACATTAAATTGATATAAACCAATGATCATGTGCAAGAAATGGATAGAACCTTTTTTTAAAAACATTCTGGAAAAAAATGAGGCCATTTGGATCTTTTATGCCCAAGATATACAAGTTTGAAATTTTAACTATGAATTGAAATGAAAAAAACGACCCCTGGAACAAGAACTGTGGAAGAACAGCGCCACGCCAGCAATTGCGCGGTCCCGTGTGTGACGTGGCTGCGCCTAGTGAAGGCGCCTCACGGTTTTACGCTTTCGGGCGCTGCGGGGAACAAAATTGGGCCGGTAACTGGAGAAGAATCGGCCCAGTTCTTTCGGCCTTGTTTGATTCAAGGCTAATTTCGGCCTGTTGCACACCCGCGGGAGCGGCCGGAAACGTAAACGAGAGATGCGCCTTCACATCGCGCGCGCGTGGCCGCGCTGATCTTTAGTCCCACATCGGCTGCCCAGCGCGCGCCGCACCTACTTATAAACGAAGGGGACCTAGCCCTCTCGAATTCACTTGTTATGTTCCCAGTCTCTTGCTTAACCTGTGCCTCTGTCCCGCCGATACTCTGTGCGGGCCGTCCTATGCCGCA
Organism: Eragrostis curvula; assembly: GCA_007726485.1. Lineage (NCBI taxonomy): Eukaryota > Viridiplantae > Streptophyta > Magnoliopsida > Poales > Poaceae > Eragrostis > Eragrostis curvula. Next base: position 108,451 of record RWGY01000343.1, on the reverse strand, counting down.
CCCTCAGCTCGGCCTGTGGGCTGCTTGAAGTGCCGGTGCTGATCAGCTTGTCTGATCGATTCCGCACTCGCAGCAGCCTTGGCTGCCAGTGGTGCTGGTGATGGGCGGTCCGCACAAAACAAATTTTTTTGAACTTTTTTCTGGTGACACACAGATAATAGTAACACACTTCATGTAGAACAGAAAAATCTGGACAACGTATACATCGACAACACAAAACAATCTGGACAGGAGGTACTGAACCACAAATATTTGGCTGTACTCGACCACAATCAGTACATTCAAATGCAAGTTTAGAACATTTAAATGCAGCAACATACAATCTGAACATACAACTATGCAAGGTCAGACCAAAGCTAATCGCTGTCATCATCATCACAACCAGGGATTGCCGAGTTTTCCTCATCACTAATGTATTGATGCATAGTTTCGTCGTCTTCATCGCTCGATGAGTCACCTTCCTCCATTTCCTCTTCTCTTTGTCGACGCATTTCATCAACAACACTAGCTTCAACATTAGTACAATCTTCGTCGTTTGGTCCCTCATTACTCTACAAATTTTCTTGATTGACATTGACATGAAAATCCTCACAAACATCATCTTGGTATGACAGCCCCATGCCACTCGGTCTTTCCTCAAGCTCATTTTCAGCAACACTCCACACGTGTCTATGTGTGAATTTTTGAACAAGCCTCCAACTATCACTAGACTGGTTGTCTTTCAAGTAAAATACCTTTGTTGCTTGTGTTGATAGAATGAAAGGATCATTCTTGTACCATAAGCTGCCCCGGTGGATGCTCTTGAAAAATCCATCATTTTTTACTCTCCCCTTCCTCCCATTAGTATCAAACCAGTCACATCGAAACAAAACCACTGTCCGGCGACCACTCAAATCTGAGTTATACTGCAGTTGAATAATTTCCTTCAAGGAACCATAAAATTCAATTTCTTCTCCATTATGGGTACCCTGAACCATGACTCCACTGTTTTGTGTGCTTCTTTTTTGCTCATGGTCAACAGTGTGGTACCGAACTCCATTCACGATACACGCTGACCATAGGCAAACTCGCAGATCCGGTTCACTTGACAATGCATATAACTCATCACTCACATCCTCTCCCTCCACATATTGTAGCTTTGCAATCTGCATAGGTAAACATAGCGTACACAATCAAAATCGCATAATTGATAATATGCTATACGAGCAACTAAGCATAGACCAAGAACTCACATGGTTCTTAAACCAAGATGAAAATTTGTCCTCGAGGGCTTTCTCAACATCATGAGTTCCTTCATTCATTAGCTCAGCCCTGCAACTCCTGCGAACAATAGTGCACAAGGGATTAGCATGGGCTATAAAGATTGATATGTAGATGCATAACAAATCAAAAGTGTACAAGGGATGACATACTCTATATATGGCTCAACCTCTGGACAATTGTTCAGCACATACCAAACCATCTTTTTATGATCATGCTCAAGGTATGTAACCCTCGATGCTCCAAGTAACTCAACTCCATGTTGGAAAACAGAAAGGTCACCTTCTCTCAAATCAACACGCTCTCTATTCCTGCCCTCTCGATTGAATCGCGTGTCAACATCATCAAGGTACCTTGAGCAAAAAGTCAAGCACTCAGTCGCAACATACGCTTCTGCAATGGATCCTTCAGGCCTTGCCTTGTTCCTCACAAAGCGTTTCAATGTACACAACCTTCTTTCCACTGGGTACATCCACCCATATTGTACCGGACCTCTAAGTATTGCCTCATCAACTAAATGGACAGCCACATGCAAGTTGATGTCAAATAAACGAGGAGGAAATATCATCTCAAGCTTGCACAGAATAATCGGGATTTTAGCTTTCATTTCAAGCAAGACATCCAACTTCAGAGTTTTGGAACAAAGCTGCTGAAAGAAGTTACCTAAATCAGCAAGTGCTTCATATATGTCCTTACGCATGATCCCTCGAACACCAGCAGCCAGAATCCTTTGCAGTAGGATATGGCAATCATGGGTTTTCAGCCCCTGGAGGTTGCATCCATCAGCATTAAGGCATTTTGTCAAGTTAGAGGCATATCCATCAGGGAATTTTACACTTCTTATAAACTCAACAAAAGCATCCTTCTGAGCTTTGGTCATTGTATAGAAGGCATGTGGAACAGTGTATGAATCTCCATCACGCTGCAAGTGTAAAAATCTTCTTATTCCCATGTCTTCCAAATCAAGCCTAGCAGTGATGGTATCCTTTGACTTCCCAGCAACACCAAAAAATGTGGCAAGAAAGTAGTCACATATATTTTTCTCCACGTGCATTACATCAATGTTATGCCTCAGCTTCAAAATTGACCAGTACGGCAAATCCCACAAGATCGACCGCCGCTTCCAACACTGTCCATCTGCTGCCCGCTTCCTCTTTTTGCTTTGAGGATGCTTCCCTGGCCTCACATCCTTTACCCTCTCCAGCTGCTCCATGATCTCATCTACACTAAATTCCTCCGGCCTATCACGTGTTTCAACTTTTCCATTAAAATCTTTCATATTTTTCCTCCAGCGATGGTCCCTTGGAAGGAAACGCCGATGACCCATATAACATATCTTATTCCTTATTCTTTCGGAGCATGGATCTTTATCGCAATGCACACATGCATAGTAACCTTTTGTTACTCGCCCTGACAGAGTGCTCATAGCTGGTCCATCATGAATGCACCACAGAACAGCAGCATGTAGATCAAAATGTGTACAGCTTGCTGCATCATAGGTACGGACCCCACTCCATAACTCTACCAACTCCTCAATGAGTGGCTCCAGAAAGACATCAAAATCCTTGTTAGGGCATTGGTTGGGGCCAGGGATGAGTAGAGCCATCATGAGGTTGGATTGTTCCATAAATACCCATGGAGGGAAATTAAAAGGCATAACAAACACTGGCCACATGCTGTACGAGGAGCTCATGTTGCCATGTGGGTTGAAACCATCTGTAGCTAGGCCAAGTCTGATGTTCCTTGGATCACCTGCAAACCACTCAAATGTTCTATCAAAATGTTGCCATGACTCCCCATCAGCTGAGTGGCTGAGCTCATTCCTCACCGACAGCCTCTTCACTTTGTGTCATTGAGCCTCCTCTGCTGTTTTCTTACAGCCAAATATTCTCTTCAGCCTTGGAATCAATGGGAAGTGTCGTAAGACCTTCTCAGGTTGCTTTCTTCCAACTGGATCTTTCCACCTCGATGCACCACATACTGGGCATTCATTGTGCTTTTCATACTCCTTTCGGAACGAAACACAATTATTAGGACAGACATGGATGGAATCATAACCAAGTCCCAATGCACGAATAAATTTCTTTGCTTCATGGTAAGATGCAGGCAGGGAGCAATGAGGGAACGCTGACGATAACAACTTCAGTAATGCTGTGAATGACACATTGCTAATCCGATAAAATGACTTGATATGAAGCAACTTCACAACAAAAGAGAATCTTGAATAAGATTCACATCCCGGATAAAGATCTTTCTTCATCTCTTCCAAAAGAGCTGCAAATAAAGACTGCCCTCTCTCTTCACCATGAGTTTTAGATTCATCTTGAGTTTGAGCCGTGTACAAGTCACTTATCATTTCAGGCAGTCTGTCATCAGGGCCTTCTTCATCATCAGCCATTGCACCTTCTTCATCCTCAGCCATAGCACCTACTTCATCCTCAGCCATTGCAAAATCACTTTGGTTCATTTCGACTTGGGTTGGTTCTCCATGATATATCCACCTGTCGTATGTGCTAGACATGCCATGAATATACAAGTGATCCTCCACACGTGTTCTATGTCCATGAATCCGATTCAAGCACTTACGACATGGACAAAGAATTTCTTCATTCTCTTCAAACCTCTCGGCAACAAAATTCATGAACTCACTGACCCCATCGAGATGTGCCTTGCTAAAAAGCCTAGCATTAATCCAATTTCGCTGCATCCCCAAGTGAAGAAGATACTGACCACCGGCGCCGCCGTCCGAACTGAAGAAGATCCTCGGACGCCGGGGGATCCGCCCCGCAGCCGATTGAAGCTTGCTGATGCCCCCGTGTGGCGTCGGTGTCGAGGAGGAAGCTCGTCGATGGGGCGAGGCGGCCCGAGACCGCTCACCAGGGCGCCATGAACCTCGATGGCGTGCTTCGTTCTGCAGGAAGAAGCTCGGCGCCTTGCACGAGTGTTGACGGTCCTTAAGTACCACTTTTGACCGTCAAGTACCTGCATAAAAGAAATAAAATAAACACCAAACATAGTGGTAGGAGTTTATTACTAACGATTTCCACGAGTGTTGGTGAATTTGTGAGTGCAGGTACATTTCATATCAAAAGGAGGGAATTCACATCAAGAAGGCCACTCCGAGAAAATCAGCACAGGCAGCCCAACAAGATATGGATCAAAAGTCATACAAAACACAACCAACTTGGGCCAATGCACGAAGATCATTGAACAAGACATCAAGGAGGACCCCTCGGCCAAAGCCCAAGGCCAAATGGGCCAAGGGGGGGGGGTCGGCCGACCTGCTACAGTGAGGTCGGCCGACCTGCTGCAGTGGCCAATCTGGCCCATATTTCTCTGGTTGGTCGCCACCGCCTTCCTGATGTCGGTTCTGCCTGCATTTAATGCGTTGAGGCGGTGAATTGAGGCGGTGGAGGCCCCCAAACCGACCTACTCAAGACTATAAATAGAGGGGTACCCCCTCCCCTCAAGGACACACAAGAAGGAGAGCCTCATTCCACTCCCAAGGGCCTAGAGCCATTTGTACACTAGTAGAGTAGGGAGAGAGTAGGGTAGGAGAGAAGGGTAGTTCTTCCCTTGTGAGGACTTAGCCCAAATCTTGTATCTTGGAGGATACTTATTTATAGTGGATTGTTCTTCGTTCGTTCATCGTTCGTTCGTCGTTCGTTCATCGTTCATCGTTCGTTCGTCGTTCGTTCATCGTTCGTTCGTCGTTCATCTTCATTACAAGTAAGTACTCTCGATCTTCTATTGGATTGCATATTTCTATTCTAATATAAGTTCTTCCTTTACTTGCTTGCATGATCATCGTTCTATTTAAGTAAGCATTTAGAGGCGGAATTTATCTTTAGTCTTGTGAACTAGAATAGGTCTGGCAGTGAGGACTTGATTGCCTTGTTGTCACGTGACCTTGGGACTGGCATAGGGACTTAATAGCCCTAGTGTCACATGTCCTAGGAGAAAGTCGCCGGTAGGTGGTGACAGCCCTGCTTGCTTAATCCTCTCTGTTCTAGGGAATTGACTGCTGGGAATCGGTCTGGCAGCGAGGTCTTAATTGCCTTGTTGTCACATGACCCTAGGACTGGCCTAGGGACTTAATAGCCCTAGTGTCACGTGTCCTAGTAGGGGGGTTTGCCGGTAGGTGGTGACAGCCCTGCTGTGTTTACTCTTCCTTGTTCCATATAGAACTTCATCCATAGGAATCCTCTCTACCCATACCTACCATCCTTCTTCGTGTCCTTGGACAGCTAGACTAGTAGATAATTCCACTCCGTTCCTTTGGGATAATATAAATAACGATACCCTTGAATACTCACGGGTGAAGTGCTACAACGGTATTCTCCGTACGCTTGCGGATTTATCTGTGACGTTAAGAAATACCAACAAGCATTTCTGGCGCCGTTGCCGGGGAACGGTAGTTGCTTTTTATCTTTGAACCTAGTTGGTCCTCGTATTGTATCCTTTTATCCTTTTTCTTTTATTTCTTATCCATCATCAATCTTTCACCATCCATCATTGCTATCCCTTCCTTGAAACATACCAAAAACATTTATCATGGAGCCAGAACCTACAATCCAATCCTTCTCTGCTCCAAGGGGAATGTCATTTGAGCCACCACCATCCTCCAAACCCATTTGCACATCCGGCTATATGATCCACCCCACCTTTATAACCATGGTCAAAAGCCGACCCTTCTCTGGAACTGACCAAGAAAATCCATATCACCATCTGCGAGAGTTCGAGCAAGTGTGTTTATGCGTCGTGATCCAAGGCATGGCACAAGAAACTGTGAAATGGAAGTTGTTTCCTTTCTCCCTTCGTGAGAGAGCGGGACAATGGTACATGATTGCCGTCAGAAGCATGAATGGGGATTGGAAAAACTCCGAGATAAATTTTGCGCAGCCTTCTTTCCCTTATCCCGAATCGTTGCTCTCCGGCTAGAAATCATCAATTTCTCGCAGAATGAGAAGGAGTCCATAGGTGCGGCCTGGGTTAGGTTTTCCTTGCTAACTCTTTCTGGCCCAAACTTGTCTATCCCCGATCCCATGTTATTGCAATATTTCTACATGGGTTTAGACAAGAAGTCCGCCCTATATCTTGACATCGCCGCTGGAGGGTCCTTTGCTTCCAAAACACCGACCGAAGGAAGAAAGATCTTGGATTTGATCACAGAAAATAATTCCTTCATCAATCATCTTAGTGGGTCCCTTCAAAAGCAAGTCGTGTCAAGTATCGAGGAACCCTCAACATCCGGATCCATCCCTTCATTGTCCGCACCCCACGATTTGTCTGTTGAGCCTCCCGAGTCCCCGTATGAGTTTGAGGAAGAAACTTTTGAAGATTATGGAAGCACCTCGAACTACATACAGGACAAGATGCCCCCTACTCCTCCCGATCCTCTCAAAGAACCATTTCTCAAGGAGGACATGAAGGAAATTCTTGAGGAAGCCCCTTTCACCAGCTCTAGCTGTCAAAGTCCTTCGGCAAAACCTCATCTTGATCATGAACCACTTGAGCAAGTGATGTTTGTATCCCCATTTGCATCTTTGGATCTTGCTCTACATAAGGATAAGAGGTTTTCCACCCAAGATGAGGATAGAAAAGAAGAAACATTCCTGGCCCAACAATCCTCATCACCATCGCTCTATCTTGAGCCTCTTCCCTCTAGCCCTCCGTGCATCATTCTTGTTGGTGATCAAGAACCTCTCGAGAAGGAAAACTCTTGGGCTATGGACTTCCTCGAGGCATCAACTCTAGAAGAACTTGATCCTAAGCATGAGCATGAGAGCTTCTTTCTTGAACACCCACAAGAAACATGCTCATGCCATGAGTCTCTAAAGTCATCACCCGTTAGAGCCAAGACCACGTTTGATGCCTACAACCACCTTGATCCTTTGTTTTGTTACTTTTTCTTCAGGATGGTTGTAGATGCTTTCATTTATCATAAATATTGCAAATATCGTTGTAGTATATTGGCACTAACCATGCAGATCATTCTTCCAGAGCCACATCATTAAGCTAAACATGACGGAGAAAAGTCTTGCTCATCGGACTTAAAATGATGATGCCCTTGCCGACAGGATAATCGGTAGTTATCTCATATTTGCTTCTTTCATATTTGCATTCTTTTGCATATTTGATTTCTCCATCAACATGCATATTTGATTTTCCCACTTGCATTCTTGCATGTTTGAATCTTCCCAACATTTGTTTGGGATTGTTCAAACCACCTGCCATTTGCATTTAAAAAAAAAAAAAAGAAGAGTTTTCTATTTCTTTTGTGAAAATGAATTTCAGACAATCTTCTGTTGGAAAATGTTTTGAGCAAAATTTTGGAGGAATTTTGGCATAACTCCCATTGACTTCTTATCACATAGCCATTGGGGAGTTGTGTGCCAAGTTGGACTTCATCTTTTTATTTTTTTTTAAGGAAGAGTGCTTGAATCTTCAATTCCATTTCTCGTTTTACTTAAGCACCTTCTCAACAAAATTTTTGCTCACATTTCTCCATGTTTTCATTGCATTTGTCTCAAGTTCAAGAAAACAATTTTCCCTTTTTCTTCTTTCGATTTTATTTGCATTCTTTTGTTGCGATCAAGAAACTTTGCAGCAACCGACGGGTGATCCACATTGTTTACACTAACATAACCCGTTCTCGAGTTTGCTCTTGTGTTTTCGCTCTTATGTGCAGACATGAAAAGGGCCGACAAGCGACTCAACAACGCGTTGAAGAAAGACGACATACCAACATCATGCCACGCTGCACAAAGCCCGATCAATATCATGGGGATCAACACCAATCAAGGACTACGGGCAAAGAACAAGTGTGGGGGAGGATCCCTCCTCCACTAAGGTAACTTGTATCGCAACTTGTATCCTTTTGCTTTCGCCTTACATGATAAAAACATAAACTTGAAAAAAAAAATAGTTTGAATAAACTAGGCGTTTTTATTTCCCTTTCCAACATATCATGCGCCTTGAGTTATTTTACTAAATTCAATAAATTTAGGCTCCCCGGTCTTTAACCCCGGTAGAGTCCTTTTTTGTTTCCACATTTGTTTGTTTCTTTCGAATAAATAAGCTAGGTACAATAACAAGTGTGGGGGAGACCTCTTGGTCCTTTATCAAGCACACACTCAAGGTCTCCCACCAACATGATGCACAACATCGCACCAATCAACACGCAAAGGAGTGGAGCCATCGGGACAAGAAGACAAAGATCAATCCTATAACCCCTCTTGGTCTCCACTTCATCTAATGCGACGGTTTGCACATCCTATACCCTACTCTCCAATTCTTGAGTTGAAAGAAATTTCTTGCTTCATTCACTAAAATTTAACTCAATGACAAAACAAATTTTTCATCCCTCAACAAACATGCATGCTTCTGTTTGGTTGGCCTGCATATTCTTTATTCCTCGCTTTGCACACCTGTTGCTTGTGAACACCGTTATCATAGGAACCCATGTTTATCTAAGTTGTTGGCGAGTGTGATATGGTTGGATGATAGGAATCTTGCTTCTTCTGCAAAGAGTGCTTGGGATTTTTATCTTGAAAAAAATTAAAATCAATAGCTTTGCACTCCTCAATGGTCTATATTCCTACCAGAGCCAAATAATGATCACATTGAAAACCCCTACAAAATACTGCTTGCTATTGCTTTGAGCTTTGTCAAATTGTGTGACCCTTGTGAGATGCTTGTCATACTTTCTTGATCAAGATTGTGCACATACACCACCACCATAAAACATGATAAACTTCTACACTGGAAGTTAGCAACACCATTTCCATCCATCCACCCACCAAATAAATACTCCATCACTTGTTGTTGATGTCTCTCTCCAAATATTCTGGCAAAAGTGACATGGCTATCGAAAAAAAAAAGAGAGAAGTGAAAAAAAAAGAGAAAAAGAAGAGAAGAAAAAAAAAAAGAAGTGGTACCCATGTTCTCAAATAAAAGTCAATCAAGAGAGAGACACCATCGCATCAAGGAGTATCCATCTTACTCCACCTCATTCCATTCACCATACACATATCCACACACATGCACATTCTTGATCAGATTGTATGGCTTGTTTTCTCTTTTGGATCCACTCTTTGACTTAGCAATATAAGTAATGCAAGTATGCTCCTTTTCATCCCTACCAAGCTCCACATAAAGCCTTTTGTAGAAGTAGGATGAAAAGAGGCAAACCGCCTTGGTGAGGAATCATACACATTGAGTGATCTGAGAGTTATCATTTGAGGAGTACAAGCTATATTTTTCTTTTGAAAATCTATCAAAAACCCAAGTTACTCAACAGAGGAGTATGAATGACTTGAATCAAGACCGTTCCATTCCTCAACCGCCCAAGATAGCATGTTAGCCACTTCAAAGTTCACAGGTGCAGGTATGGCTTGGAATAACTTGTATGCTAGCATCATACCATAGGAAGTCATGCTTTATCTTAATCTTCCACCTTCACTCGAGGACGAGCAAAGGCTCAAGTGTGGGGGTGTTGTTGACGGTCCTTAAGTACCACTTTTGACCGTCAAGTACCTGCATAAAAGAAATAAAATAAACACCAAACATAGTGGTAGGAGTTTATTACTAACGATTTCCACGAGTGTTGGTGAATTTGTGAGTGCAGGTACATTTCATATCAAAAGGAGGGAATTCACATCAAGAAGGCCACTCCGAGAAAATCAGCACAGGCAGCCCAACAAGATATGGATCAAAAGTCATACAAAACACAACCAACTTGGGCCAATGCACGAAGATCATTGAACAAGACATCAAGGAGGACCCCTCGGCCAAAGCCCAAGGCCAAATGGGCCAAGGGGGGGTCGGCCGACCTGCTACAGTGAGGTCGGCCGACCTGCTGCAGTGGCCAATCTGGCCCATATTTCTCTGGTTGGTCGCCACCGCCTTCCTGATGTCGGTTCTGCCTGCATTTAATGCGTTGAGGCGGTGAATTGAGGCGGTGGAGGCCCCCAAACCGACCTACTCAAGACTATAAATAGAGGGGTACCCCCTCCCCTCAAGGACACACAAGAAGGAGAGCCTCATTCCACTCCCAAGGGCCTAGAGCCATTTGTACACTAGTAGAGTAGGGAGAGAGTAGGGTAGGAGAGAAGGGTAGTTCTTCCCTTGTGAGGACTTAGCCCAAATCTTGTATCTTGGAGGATACTTATTTATAGTGGATTGTTCTTCGTTCGTTCATCGTTCGTTCGTCGTTCGTTCATCGTTCATCGTTCGTTCGTCGTTCGTTCATCGTTCGTTCGTCGTTCATCTACATTACAAGTAAGTACTCTCGATCTTCTATTGGATTGCATATTTCTATTCTAATATAAGTTCTTCCTTTACTTGCTTGCATGATCATCGTTCTATTTAAGTAAGCATTTAGAGGCGGAATTTATCTTTAGTCTTGTGAACTAGAATAGGTCTGGCAGTGAGGACTTGATTGCCTTGTTGTTACGTGACCTTGGGACTAGCATAGGAACTTAATAGCCCTAGTGTCACATGTCCTAGGAGAAAGTCGCCGGTAGGTGGTGACAGCCCTGCTTGCTTAATCCTCTCTGTTCTAGGGAATTGACTGCTGGGAATCGGTCTGGCAGCGAGGTCTTAATTGCCTTGTTGTCACATGACCCTAGGACTGGCCTAGGGACTTAATAGCCCTAGTGTCACGTGTCCTAGTAGGGGGGTTTGCCGGTAGGTGGTGACAGCCCTGCTGTGTTTACTCTTCCTTGTTCCAGATAGAACTTCATCCATAGGAATCCTCTCTACCCATACCTACCATCCTTCTTCGTGTCCTTGGACAGCTAGACTAGTAGATAATTCCACTCCGTTCCTTTGGGATAATATAAATAACGATACCCTTGAATACTCACGGGTGAAGTGCTACAACGGTATTCTCCGTACGCTTGCGGATTTATCTGTGACGTTAAGAAATACCAACAACGAGGCGCAGGCCGCGGTGGCTCAGTGGGGGCGGCGGGAGCGGCAGCGGCGGTGCTTTGGAGGAGGGGCTCAGTGGCGAAGGGGCGGTGCTATGGATGAGGGGGCTCAGCGGCGGCGGCGCGTCTCGTCTCGCCGGCGAGATTCAGATTTGGGTCAAGTCTTGTCCGCCCCCAAGACTTGTCCGCGCCAACTGAATCCTGATGGCGCCTCACGGTGCTTGCGCTTTCGGGCACTGCGTGGAACAGCATCGGGCCTGGAACTGGAGGAGGATCGGTCCGGTGCTTAATGGGCCGGTTCGGGGCACGTCTAATTTCGGCCCGTTGCATCACGGCAGGAGGGCCGGAAACGTAAACGACGGAGCCGCCTTCACATCCCGCGCGCGTGGCCGCGCTGAAGTTTAGTCCCACATCGGGTATCCAGCGCGCGCTGCACCTACTTATAAACGAAGGGGACTCTCCTCTTGCGAACTCACTTGACACCTTGCCATCTCCCTGTTTCACCGTTGGCCTTAGCGGGCCGTCCCATGCCGCGCCCCTCAACCCGGCCTGTGTTACGGCCTCTGGGCTGCTTGTGCTGGTGCTGATCCTCGGATCGATTCCGCACTAGCAGCCTGGGTTGCATGTGGTGCTGGTGACGGCGGTCCGCAAAACAATTTTTTAAACATAGATGACCATGGGTCCCACATGTCAGAGTAAATAGATGGCGCGCCTCAGCTACAGTGCCCGACTCGCAAAACAAATTCAAAACTTTGACGGCGTTGGGTCCCACATGTCAGGCGAAGAGATGGTGTGCCCCACCTGCATTTCTCGCTGACGTGTGGGGTCGGCCTACTCGCGAGTAATACGCTTCCTCCTTGCGGGCCGAGGAGGATCGGGCCGGGAAAGGGAAAGGCTTATGTGGGCTGGTGATTAATGCGGCCCATTGCATCGTAGTGGCTGAGGGCAATTGCGGCCTGCTCATATATAGGCCCCTTCGTAAAGTTTAAGAGCTGCTGCCTTTTCTAGTGCTCTTGGGCTTTATCTCAAGCATGACACGTGGGTCCCACTTGACATGTTGTGGGACCAGACCACAGGTGGGCCACGTGTGCATGATCTGAAAAAATTATTTATCAAAAACTCACATTTTATCAATCAAATTTTGCTTTTTATTGAATAAAAAATATATGTAGGTCCCACTTGACATGTATTTTACAAGTGGGCCATGTAATGACAATTCATAATTGTCATAAATTTTGGTGAAAAATAGTGAAAATTTGTTAATGACGATTCATATTTGTCATAACCATTTGTGACGTTTATTATTTACCAATTATGACGTTTTTGTTCGTCATAATATGGTGATGTCTTGATTTATGACGATTTCGGGGCCAAATTTAATGACGAATCTCAGGTTTGGTCATAAATCAACAGATTTAATCAAAAACGTCATAAACCCAACACACTTTATGACGAAACTGTATGTTGTCACAAGAAAAACGTCATAGAAAGTCACATGTGTTGTAGTGTAGTGCAAGGAGCCAAGGCAACAGGTAAAAATCTATTGAGTTTCAGGTGAAAACCTGGCAACGAGGAAGGAAGACAGTCGCCATCAGGAATAAAAATTGAAAATATTGATATCCTCAGGAGCATTACATTTACAATGGCATGCCGCAAGAACCAGGTTGAGTGCCCCTTGAAAGCACCACTCTCAATCATCAGATCTTGCTTATACCAGCGAGCCATGCATAAACCAAAGCCCGAAGCTGTGACACCCCGTGTCACTGAATTACCTTGGAGCTCACATTGAACTGATCAGAAACCAAACGGAAAGCAAAATTCAAAATTCGAAATTCCAAATTCAAACAATATTCAAACCATAGGTTGTGAAGGAATCCAAATTTTCCATAACAACTTGTGTAACCAAAAATACCAGTGGATAGCTCTCACAAAATAAGAATTTTGGAGAATTTTGGGTGATTTTTGAAATTCATTTCGATGCTCAAATAAATCCCCCAAATTTCCAGAAATGCCCAACTTTGACGAGCTGCAATTTTAATTCGGTTTCGAATTGAGTTGTGCATGTTATGTCACTGGAAAGAACTTTTCTTTATATTTCAAACAAGACCGGTTTCACGATTTTTGGAGTTCGTTTGCTAGTTTGATTTGAGCGCCAAAGAATGGGGAAAAGTCAGTTTGAATAAATCCGGTAAAAAAAGAAAAGATCCCGTGGGACCCACCCGTCAGCCTCACAACGTCTCCTCCCCCGACATCGCGCGCCGCGTGGACGCCGGCGTACGGACGCGCCGCACCGCCCACGACCACCTCACTCGGGCCAAAGACGCGCAGCGCTCTCCTCCCCGCTCTCTCTCCCTCTCAGTTCACTCTCCCGCGGCTCCCGTGCTCGACCCTAGCGCCGCCTTGCCAGTCTCCGCGAGCTCGCCGTCGCGCCGCCGCGTCGGAGTGCTTACGGGCCGAGCTGCTGTGCGAGGAGCTGCACCGCAACTCCCTCAAGCCAAGAATGGCCAACATTTTCCATCATCTGCCTCGAATCACCGGGATTTCGTCCTCGTCCTCAAATCCGGCCAACCTCTTCTTCGTCGCCTCGCCGTCAAATCGATCGCCTTCCGGTGAGCCATCTTTTGATTCATCGCGTCGTGTCGTGAAGCAAGCTGTTGCGAACACCCTTGACTGTCTCCTTTTAGTTCTCCGCAGCGAGGCGAGGTGTTGCGCCACTTTTCCCCGCCGCCGGTCGTCAACATCGTGCCACCGCGAGCAGCTCAACGACGGCGACCCTTTTCCCTTCCGCTCAGCCTCGACGTCGACCCATTCCATCCCGAGGTAGCCACCTCCACAGTGAAGCTCCCAGGCCAAGGAAACTTCGTCGCCGTGCACGCGTTCGACCCCCAGTGGTCGCCGGACTTCCTCCAACCGCCGTCGCTCGTCGTCGACACTGTTCCGGCCATCCCCGAGGACAGCCGTGCCTTTAGGTGAGTTCGCCTGGCCGTTCCACCCCTCCCCGCAGTCACCATTCATCGCATCTCCGCCGGGAGCCCAACTCCGGCGAGAGCGCCGCCCACCTCCGACGTGTTTCCGGCAAGCGCACCATGGGCAACAGAGTAGGGATCCCGTGCGGCAATGGCGGATCCGGTGCTCCGCCCCATGTGGTCCTTCGTGTGCCCTCATATCTGAGTGGCTGGATCTTTTATGGCCAAATCGGATCTGCTGCGCCCATGGTCTTGTGACCCCGTGTGCGGCTTAGATCTGATTGGCCCTCATCTTTTCAAATCTTTTTCTGGTTTAGTTAAATTCCCAGATAATCATAGGAACTTGTAAATTGCGTATAAAAATAAATACAACTCAGAAAATTATGAAACCAATTTTGTTAGCTTCCTTATGCTCAAAATCTTGCAACTCGTTTTCCTGTTTTCTGTAAAATTATAAATGATGCAAACCTTGTTTAATTCCTAATAAATTTCCCGTTGCTCATTAAATCATGAAATCTTGCCTGCTTCTTAATCTACTGATAACACACATACAGAGAATTTTTCTACTATCAGATGATGTTTAATTATTTCTTATGAATTAAATCATTCTCTGTATTGTATAAATTATTATAAATAATCCCTTCATCCATAAATCATCAAACTTCACCAAAAAAATTACTTCCAGTGGCACTCTTCAGCAGAAAAATGCCACTGGACATAAATCAACTTTCGAAATCACATTGTTCATTTAACTTGCCTAAGTTGATTAATGGTGAACTTAATTAAAAGTTAATGAAGGAAATACTCCAGACGAAATTAATTAACAAAGTTAATCACTTGCACTTACAGTGTAAATGACTGTCCTATCAAGTAATTAAATCATTAATTGCATCATATTATCTTGCATCTAACATGCATTATTTTCCTTGTCATAACGTGTAGTGACAGAGACGACTCCGGAGCCGCTCGACTTCCAGCTGCCGGAGGAGCAGACCCAGGAGGTGCAGGAGGAGCAGCCGCAGCAGGACGCTGACCCCGCTGACCCTGTTAGCTACGCTCCTGAGCCAGGCAAGCCCCGGTGCATGCCTCCCTGTTTAGGATTTTTACTTTCTCACTTGATTGGGGCTAGTAATTGATTGTGCATTAGGTCTATTAGGAATTGATGTGAAGCCTTAGCACTGCATTAGGATTACCTTCCATATCCTACCTTGTGTCCTATTTTTGTAGATGTGGTCTAGGTTGCGTTAGAACTTGCTATGCTTAGGGACTAGCGAACGGTAGAAGTCGAGTGGTAGGTCCCACTCGCGAGTTAGGAATTACCCTGGATTGTACTAGATGAATTTAGGATTTGTTGAGACCGGACGGGGAATTGTTTGTGTAGGATGGTTGGAGAAGGCTGGGCCTTCACGGTGGTGTAGCCCCGTCTGTGTCGATTGAGGACCGTTCGTTGTTGGCCCTATTGAGCAAGTTCGAACGTACTGATCACATGCTAGTGTTTTTATGGGACTAGTAAACTTAGTAGCTTAGGTTGCCCTAGTGTCTCGCGGATACTTGCACTTTCTATCATGGTACTTGGGAGAGAAGGGATGCCTCCCAATCAGGGCATACGTCTGGGACGGGGACTGTGCGGGAGGGCCTTTCTCGGGAGGTGTGAGACTCAGCCAGTTCTAGGGGGACCTTCGCGAATAGTTGCTGCATACGGCTTTTGCTGTGTGTGGCGTGTGGTCAGGTTTTTCTCCTGCAGGATGTACATCGATGCCGCCGCTCTCGGTCAAGAGCAACCTTGCTCAGTGCGCCACATCGTAGTGTGATATGATTGATGATGATGATGCTAGTCTATTACATTACTGTTATTTATATATTTTGCTGTATATCCTGTCACCGTTGATGTATTGTTACTTATACCTGTTCTAGATATATGAACACTGCTTTACTGGTTAAGTACTTAATTTGAAATTAAAATTTGAAAGTAAGGACCCAGTAATTAGTGCACTTGTAGGCAAGTGAGTCAGCCTACCCTTGTAGCTGTTGCATTCTAGGAGTCGGCTGTAGTTAGCCACATTGACGGGTAAGTCTTGCTGAGTATTAGTTGCTCAGGGTTTGGCTCTTTATGTTTTTGTGCAGGTATAGATTTTGCTTCCGCTGTTGCTTGGTGGAGTTCCTCTAGGTCCACATCGCGGGCTTCGATGTGCGGCCATGTATCGTCGAGTGGTAGAATTGGTATAGTCGAGACTTCCGCTGTGTTATTCACGTGTTTTAAATCATTTAAGACTTGTAATAACTTAAAGATGTAAATTTGTGCTTTTTATATGCTGTACTGTTGCGTCTGTTCATCAGCGCTTTACCGACTCGATCCTGTGAAAAGCGGAGACGCTTCAGAAGCTGTGTTCAAATCCCAAGTTATCCTTGATAGACATTTATCGTATATTGGCAATAATTCCACCAATCCATCAATTAGAAGGTCTTTCCAAGTCCATTCCACACTCTTCTCAGTTTTTGATCTGCCTTTAGTGAGATATAAGAAAGATTAATGATTAATGGTATCCTGTGTTATCTGAGGTGGTGTGAAAAAAAAAACGAGTCTACCATAACAGCTTGGCCCCTACAAACTACAAAATTTTAAAGCAGTAAAGTAACCATTGTGTAAAGTGGTTTATACCAAACAATTACGTATTGAGCAGGATTTTCGTACAACATATGGAGCAACAATTTAGAGAATATAAAGCCAATTTATATCTAAGTTGGTGTGTCACCATAACAGCTTGGCCCCTGCAAACTACAAAATTTTAAAGCAATAAAGTAACCATTCTGCAAAGTGGTTGATACCAAACAATTACATATTGAGCAGGATTTTTTGAGAATATATATATGGAGCAACATTTTACAATTTAGAGAATATAAAGCCGATTTATACAAGCCAATAGCAGTAGCAAATAAGGAAGCAATCAAATACTCTGACAGGCCCATACATGGTAGTTTGACATTTGAACGTCGCCTTTTTCTTTTTTTCCAGATCAATATGTTACTTGGCCAAACCACGGGAAGGGCCACCTGAGTTCTTGAAGAAAGGAAACGGATCCTACCATGAAGGATCTTCCTGTCTCTAGTACCAATGCACGTACGTCACATATATACGTGTGTACAAGGCTCAAAACAATACATCATGACCGGTTAGACAGAAAAGGAACAAATCTCATGACCAGTTAGACATGTCAATTGTGTAAGCTCTTCAAGGCCTTGAAAGTTTTGTAAGAATTTAAAACACTACAATGTCACAAATTAGGAATTTTACTTTCAGTTTGAGGTATTGACAGTCCAATGCCTCGAAAGTTTTGTATGAAATAATTTAAATTTTACTGACCAACATGTAACCCAACTCATAGACAAACATGTAACCCAACTCATAATTTAAATTTCACAAAAAGGAAAGGTTTTCATAAAGATCGGAGGAACAACATGTAACCCAACTCATAGACAAACGAGAATGACATGAGCCAATAGTTCAAGAAATATCTAAATTGAGCAAAAACAAAATTACGAGGGTTTTGGTTTCATTGATTGCTCCTCAATGGCAATGTGGTGATTGAGCAACCAATTTTTTTCTCAACAAGAAGGTTATTCAAATACCCTACACTTTCTCGTTATCTTAGTTATTAATGTATCATTTTTTTGTGTAAAAAGAAGCAATGCTCATACTATGATATGCATTCCGATGAGTGAGTTTAGTGCCATGGTGCATTGTATGCTTTCATGTTGCAATGCACGCGTGTGATGGTGCATATGCAATGACGCGGTTTCATCTGGCCATGCCATAGATGGTGCATGTTGGGAACTACACCGAAGCCCCTCTGACCCACGCGAAGGTCAACAACCACCAGCGAAGGAAGAATGAAAGAAGCAGACGACACAGGAATCCGAAGTTACCAAACTAAGAGCCATGCTAAAGTAGCTAATGGCATACATGTAAATATAATCATCTCGCCCCCTATAAATATGGAGGGAGATGATCCTGTAATGACATCTGGTTTTTGGAGCCTCGAGCCAAGGACAGAATCATTTGCACCGCACTCGATCTTCTCAACATTCTAAACACCTTCGCCCGGCATCGCGGGCAAAGAAGGGCTTCGCACGTCTCATAACAGGGAACCTGAAAGAGAACGTCTTCGTCCGGCTTCGCGAACAAGGAAGGAGGGCTTCGCATCATCAGACAGGCGATGATATCCACTCAGGAGGGCTTCGCAGGGTAATTCGAAGGCATCAGAACCCATCGAAGGCTTCGGGCGAGCAAGATTTCATCAACACTCCATTGGAGGGCTTCGACACGTCACCCATAGACCTTCGATCCCCCAACATTTGGTTTATTAAGCAAAGCATTAAAAGCTTCGACAGGTCATTGTGCAAGAAGCATTAAAAGCTTCGAATGATATTGAAGAAATCTTCTCTCTGGCAAAGACCTTCGAAAGATTGCTCCAAAAGAAAAGCTTTATTAAGCAAAAATTATTGTTTAAAGGGAACCATCGTCAGGTTCCTGCTTTACAATAAGCCCTAGTTCTAACAGCATCTCATAAATAATGCTATACTCATCAAAATCAAACCCACTCGAAGGCGAGTAAGGCCTCTGAAAAACAGGGTCGACCACTCCAGACGAAGACATCCGCGCAACATGCGAAGCTGCATTGAATCCATAAGATGAACTTTCGCGGCCAGCCGAGCGACCGCGACAACCGCGACCTCTGCCCCTTTTCCTAGAAATCCCTCGACTAGGAGAAGAAGCATCACGAGACTTACGACCCCCAGAAACCTCAGAAACAGGAAGACCAAGTCTGATGACACCAACAAGGCTACCAGGAGGGAAAACATAACCTTCGACCCCTTCGACAGGGGACAAAGGATCAGAGTCAGTAGACAAAACAAATTCCGAAGAAGACGAGCTCAAAATCTCGATAGCATCTTCAACACGAGCCTTCCGAGGAGAAGAAGGCCCAGCAGAAGCAAATTCGCTCAACGAAACCTTTAACGAAGGCTCCGGAGTAGCAAACTCGCTCAAAGAAATATCAGACGAAGCCTAAAGTCCAAAAATCAAGCAAAAATTAATCAAAACAACATAAAGTTTACAACGATTACAACAATTCTCAACAAGATACAAGTTCGAAGGGATGATGTAACCCCTCTCTCGAAGCAAAAATAAATTGTTTATACCTCACTCTGAGGTAGACGACCGACAGACTGCACCCGGTTTCAGAAGGATTCGTCAAAATGACTGGCGACCTTCATGAGAGCTTCAACCACAGGACGGGGAGTAGAATCAACGGCAGAAAATTTAAAGTCATCAGAAGCAACCTTCGCCAAAGCATTACTCCCTTCGACATCAAGAGAATGGAGGAGATCCTGAACAGCCAGATGAACGGCATTGGTGGAGAAGGCCCTACAAGCTTTCACCATGTAAGGAATATTGACAGAGAGCCAAGACTGACGCTGCTCAGTCGAAGCGTTCTCAGGGATCTGATCAGGAGTCGTCCCAACTGAGATAAGAGCGTCCTGAATGTGGCTGCAAAGAGAAGACAGGCGAAGCTCCTCAGCCTCAACAAAAGAGGGCGCCTCCTGATCCGCGCTTTCAACTTTTCCGCGAAGGACCCTGTTGGCCTCCAAAGCCTCCGCAAGGGACGAATCGAGATCCTCCAGCTGTTTCTCTAGAGAAGCCACCTTCGCCTTAAAATCCTCAGTGGACTTGACGAGGGTCTCCTTCTCAACAGAGAGATCAATCACACGTTTTTCGTTAAGAGCAAGTGCATCCTCTTTCTCCTTGATCTTTGCTTCAAGAGCCAAAAGATCATTGCGAAGACGGTCTCGATCAGCCCTCGCCAGAGTCAGCTCATTAAACTGGCGAAGGGAGGCTTGGGTAATATCAAGCGACTGACGAAAACAAGAGCGAAGTTAGAAAGACAAGCAGCTGAGTAAATACAAAAACAACAAACCACTTACCTTCATTTGCGAAGATAGTAAAGACTTGTATAGAGCATCACCACCCTGAAGTACGAGTTCATTCTCCACTTGAGGAAAACGAACCCTCTCTGCAGCAGCAACAAAGGGCGCAGCGGCCCTGGCACTTATAACGAAGGTGTTCGAAGACACCTCATCACACAGAGCTAAAGAACCCCTAGCAGCTTCGACTGAATCAAAAGTCATGTCAAAAGGGAGAAACTCTCCAAGCATTGCTTCAAAGACTGAGTGTAGGAAAAGGTCACCACCTGCTGAAGGGCTAAGGGGCTCACGAAGCCCAACACCCGGTTCCGAAGGAAGTTGAACCTGGGAGCGATCTGTAAGAGGTCTCAAGTTATCAGCAATTTGACGAAGCTCAGCCATACTAAGAGATGAGAGATGACCTTGAGCAGAAGCTTCGGCTACTCCTTCATCATGAACAGGAGCAACAGGAGGAATATCAGGGCCCTTAACACAGGTCTTGTCCTGGATCTTAGCCTTCGACCCGGATTTAACAAGAACAGAATCGGCACCCTTCGAAGCCTTGTCCTGAATCTTGGCCTCCTTAGCGGCACTGGCATCATGAATGTCAACTGTAGAAGCAGAAACATCCTTTGCAACAAAAGAAGAACCCTTCGAAATGACTTTCTTAAGGATAGATTGAACTTTAGACCCAGAAGAATTGCTACCCCCATCCTCCGGAATGGAGAACAAATCCAATGCGGAGCGAATCACCGGAGGCTTAAAAGCAAAAGATGGTTTCGCTGAATGAGAAGTCTTCGGCTGATTTGCCGAAGGAACAGCAGCACCCAAAGCCGTTGCATTAGCTTCGCTGACAGCTTTATCGGAGCTGTCCTTCGACGAGGTCTTGTGAGTTTTCAGCTTCTTCTTGGCTTGCTCTTCGCTAGACCTTCGGCTACCAGACATCTTGAAAAAGGATGAAGGAAAAGAATCTCCTATTGCGAAAGGGATTGGAATAACCAAAGGAAAGAAGACGCGCAAAACATGCGATTGAAGAAACAGCGCGCCCGCGATGAAGATATATAGAAGGGAAGCGACTATCGGGAACGGAAAAGAAGTACGGAACGAAAACGACAAGACACGTGTATGGGTCAGAAAGGCACACGGTGCAATCATAAATTGATAAATAAAATTACTTCTGGTTTTAGTTACACTAATAACACATCACTAATTGAGGGCTAATGTTGGGAACTACACCGAAGCCCCTCTGACCCACGCGAAGGTCAACAACCACCAGCGAAGGAAGAATGAAAGAAGCAGACGACACAGGAATCCGAAGTTACCAAACTAAGAGCCATGCTAAAGTAGCCAATGGCATACATGTAAATATAAACATCTCGCCCCCTATAAATATGGAGGGAGATGATCCTGTAATGACATCTAGTTTTTGGGGCCTCGAGCCAAGGACAGAATCATTTGCACCGCACTCGATCTTCTCAACATTCTAAACACCTTCGCCCGGCATCGCGGGCAAAGAAGGGCTTCGCACGTCTCATAACAGGGAGCCTGAAAGAGAACATCTTCGTCCGGCTTCGCGGACAAGGAAGGAGGGCTTCGCATCATCAGACAGGCGATGATATCCACTCAGGAGGGCTTCGCAGGGTAATTCGAAGGCATCAGAACCCATCGAAGGCTTCAGGCGAGCAAGATTTCATCAACACTCCGTTGGAGGTCTTCGACACGTCACCCATAGACCTTCGATCCCCCAACAGTGCATAACAATGCATATGGCATGGTATGCAAGTATGTTGCATAATTAATGGTGCATTATGCTATGTTACACATGGATGATGCATATAGCGATGTACATGTTATGATGTAATTGCCATGATGTATATGAATAGTGTGCCCAGATAAAATGGTGCAATGCAAATGTGCAACGTTGCAATGCACACATATGAAATGACGCACACTATGACATCGTGCAAGTGCATATGGTTCATGCTGTCAATTTTTATTCATAGATCAATAGTGGATGTTCAAAATGAAAGGAGTTGCATTACTCGATGAAAAATCCATCATTGAGCAACTAGATAGAATCTGCCTTATCTGGCAGTCATAAAGAAACACAAAAGTGGGAATTCTGGGAGCTGAATTAAGAAATTTCATGAACTACATAGTTGTAGAGGACTCCGATAATTTTCCAACGAATGTTTACATGACCTCATACAATAAAAGGGACAGGAGTTACGATATGTGAAAGTTGACAACCGATGCGCTGAATTTCTGTTCTGGACAGAATGACATAGGCTCAAAGATTGAATATTTAAGCAGATTTCCAGGGAGAAACTTGAACAATTTTAAAAAGCAAACTCATAGCAGACTTCGATATCTTTCCATAGAGTACTCAAACTTAACATGTGGCTCAGAACTGAGAGAGATATGAATTTTGAAGTTGACAGAAATTTAGGCACTCAGATTTTTGATTGCATCGAAGATTAACATTAGTGAATTTCGGAACGATCGAGCTAACATGCCAATTGGGTGAGGCAGGACAGGGATTTGCATGAGATAAACACAGATAGCATACATTTCCTTTTTGAGATGGTTTTACTCAATTTGTAAATTGTGCCTTTTAAATTTCCCAACATGGTAGATTGTTGACAAGTTATTATGCAATTATAAGAATGCAATGCCATGACAATATGTCGGTCCTATGCGTTCTCACAAAAAAGAAAATTGGCCAAATATAGATGACACCATATGTCACATTCGGCGTGGCAACTACTCGATCTCTCATGAGTCAATTAGTCGTTTTCTACACGAGCTACATTTCGTGGTTAGCATCCCTGCAGAAACTCATACATCACCATCCATTAAGCAACACCAAGGATTATTCACACACTCCAAACACAAAACTTACCTTCTTACCTAAGCGTCGGTGTGTCGTTATGGAAAAGTAACAAGAAGATTAAACAAGCATTTCCTATTGCCACCTAGATACACTAACATCCTTGTATAGGGTTGACTACTTCGTTCGAGCTTTGCAACCCAGATATGATTTTGTTTGGGGCCACTTATGTGCAAGGATTTGGAGTTTCAAATTTGAGTTGATTTGGAGAAGATTGGCTTTTCAAACTTGAAAATTGAGGTTAGCAACTTCTTGAATACTCCATAAGCATGCATGATTAGGAGGACTTGGCACTGTTTAAGAAATCGGGGATGTTACATGAACCATGTTTCCATTTGTTATGGTTTTACTACAAGACTTGCAAGCTTTCTCTGTAGTTTATTTGCAAAATGGGAAACAATTTTAAATATATATGTTGCTTAAGTGATTCGATTGTAGGGAATGAGTTTGTAGGGATAAATTCTTTTGAATAATATTGTTGGTACATATACCAATTTATACTACAAAACATGTTAGCCACTCATGAATAATACTAAATAGTACGAAAGCCCATTCAAGAAAAACTGTAGGGACAAGTAGGAATCTTGTACTCATCTATCAGATATGTGCAAGTGCAATAACCCATTGAACTTAGTGAAATTTGTGAAAATGGGGTGATTTTCAAAATCAGAACCAATGAATTTTTCATACATGTTTTATTTGAGATAAAGTCGACTTTCGTAATTTTATTCACCGGCAACACTGATATTTCACCATCAAATTGGGAACATGCAAATCCATTTTATTTGATTGACACGAGCCGCTATTGGCTACATGGGTAAAAGATACAGATGAAGCATACCGCCCGCTGGATATCAATTCATAGTCCTGCCCACGTCGACTCCGCAGAAAGCCTTAAGTGGGTCGTCGTCGCATTTGCGTCCTTCTTCCGAGTAAAGAAACTCGACAAACTCGTCGGGCTTGCAAGGATTGTACATTCGAGGATGGTCCTCATCGACGAGCTCGTCCATGGCGCTCACCTCGGTGCCTTCCCTGTACCAGCAGCCAAACACCACCGCGAAGCGCTCGCGGTTGCTCGGCGTCCTAACACGGTGGACGCAAGCAGGCACCCTCCCGTTCGTGACGACCTGCATCGTATAAAACACACAAAGCTGCGGCGTGAGCAAGTAGAACTCGATGCATGCATGCTTGGTGATTCGATCATCCACTCAAATCCTAATTATACCCTGAATATTTCGCCAGCCTGAAACGTGACCGTGCCCGGCTCGGGCCGGACGGCGAGCCAGCTCCCGTCCTTGGTCTGCACCTCGAGACCTTCCACCTCGTGCTGCACGACCATGGTGCTGAAGTTGAAGTCGGTGTGCACCCCCATGGACAAACTGTTATCAGCGTCGTCCGGCAGTGCGCCGTAGTGTGTCAGCCGAAGGGTGTGAGAGAGGGAGCGGAGGTGTGACTCGATGTTCTCTTTCCGGACGCCGAGGCCCTCCAGGACCATCTTCTCCACCGTCTCCTTCAGTTTCAGGAGGTTCCTTCCAAACTGCAGCATGACGTCCCTGGACGACGGTCATGCATGCATGTCCAAAGCAAATTAAAATGTGTCAAAATGGAACCATGCACCAACGATAGATATAGCAGAGTTGTTAAAGAATAACTAGTCGGATTGTTACCTGGATTCAGGGTTGCCCTGAGGCCAAAACAGGCTGACGAAGTCGTTGACGTTGCCCTCCTCGGTGGGCTCGTCGACGCTGACGCTTTCCCAGTTATCGAACCCCATGTAGCCTCTGAAATTCCCTTTGGCCGAGACGTTCCGCAGCCTGGTCTCGCGAGGGAGCGCGAAGAGCTCCGGCATGGCACGATCGAAGAGCGACCGCATGAGCTCCGGGCTGAGGGCATCGTGCGCGACGACGACACAGCCGTGTGCCACCAGGGAGGCCGTCACGGCGGACCGGGCTTCATCCCAACCCGGCTTCCCAGACTCCACGCCGCTCAGGTTCACCTTGCCGATATCCATGGCATGAAGTGCAATTGCCCTTTAGAACCTTCGTATGTTGCTTTGGCTAGGCGTATTAGTTCTTGCCCAAGTTTGGTATTTATAGGTCCAAAAGCTATGGGCCTGAGGGGCTGCAGCTGACGCCAATGGCTGCAGCAGCCGGAATACACACTGCATTGCAGCTGCTGCCGCCGGCAATGGCTGCAGCCGCAAATACACATCTGTATGTGGCTGCAGCAGCCGCGGCTGGGGCTGTAGCCGCAAATACACATCTGTAATGCAGCTGCAGCTACATGTGGCTGCAGGTGCCGGCTGGGGCTGCAGCAGCATTAGACATTACCAAAAACCTTTAATTCATGACCGTTTTTTTATGACTATTTAAGAAAACGTTACGGATCATATATTATTCGTAACAATTATTGAATTTTGGTCATGGATCTGCAGTACCTAGTCCACATGCTACTCAGAGTCTATGACAATGATACAGCGGTGACGAATTTAAATCTGTCACAGAATAAAACGTTGGTACCATAGTACTATGATGAGGATTTAAATTCGTCACAGATTACACCATAAGCGCAATGATACTATGGTGACGGATTATACCATGTTCTTGATGATCACTGAATTTGATGATGTTCAAGTTCTACATCGACCTCGCTTGTGTAATGAAGTAGCAGATAGCATTGCTAAATTGGGTTGCAAGCATGCTGAAAGAATAAGTCTCTTAAGTGTAGTTGATGGTGCATATGTTTGGCACCCCTATCTTTATCTATTTGCATTTAGATTCTTATGTTGAACTCTATATATGTACCTTGAACCCTTGTTGGGCTGAGACAATGGAACATCCTTTTGGGCCAACAATTGGTATGCAGAGCTAGGGTTCCAGTTTCCAAAGAATTACAAAATTGCCATTGGCCCTTTCTTCCCCACTCCCGCACGCGTGCGTCTCCCAGGCGGCGCGACGCGGTCTCGCTCGATCCGCGCCGGCGAGACTCGATCCGGACGCGCGACCTGGCGCGGTGTTGACGGTCCTTACGACCCATTTTTACCATCAACTTTATGCACCTTTTTGAACCTAACACCATCACCAAGTGTAGACATAGGGTTTATTTCTAACAAATTCCACTAGTCTTGGTGAATTATGAAGTACAGGTGCAATCCATACAAAAACAGGGGAAAACATGCACTAAACGTGGACTTTGCAATCGACGGATTTTCCCCGGACTAAAGAACTTAGTCCAAAAGCCCAAAACCACAGAATCAGGCTTCAAGATCAAGCAATGCACGTGGTTTAGGCAAGTACACAGGCCAAGGAAGCAGCCAGAGGAGGACCAGGCCCAGAGGGGCCCAGGCCAGGTCGGCCGACCCCCTCTGGCCAGGTCGGCCGACCTGCCAGGGAGGCCCCACTGGCCCATCTTTTTATGGCGGTTCATCACCGACTTCTGGAGGTCGGTTCCCCTGCATTAAATGTCACCGACCTCGGGAACCGCCTCAAAGTTGCCGACCTTCCAAGGCTATAAATAAAGGGGCACCCCTCCCTCTCAACACACACCACAAGACGCAAGACTCTCCAATAGAGCTCCACTCCAATCCTTAGGCTGAGAGCCTTTTGTACACTAGTAGAATAGGAGAGAGGGCAAGGGAGAGAAAGGAATACTCCTTCCATTTTGGTGGAGGTTTAGTTCTATTTCTTTACCTTGGCGTGTAAACACTCTTTGTGATTTATACGTGGTGATTATTTATCTAGCGAGCAATATTACTTTTCTAGGCGTAATTCCTGTTATACTTGTTTACGGGATCATCGCTCCGCAAGGGGTGCTCTAGCCTTCTAAATTCAGCTTTGGGCCGAGGTTAGAGTAGTAATCAACGGCATAGACGTGGTGTCTAGGCTAGAGGTTACTTTTGTTTGCTGTGTGCTCCACGGTTTGTAGAGGTAGGCGGCAGGAAGTGACAGCCCTGTCCGTCCAAAGGAACCCTCCACGTTCGGGTACATAGTAGAGCTACAGGTCGGAGTGGCTTGGCAGACCAGGCCTAAGCCGGCGCCCGAAGTAGACAAGTAGAGCTTGAGTTCGTCTATCCTCTAGGATAACTAGATATAATCACCCTCTCGATCCTAGGCTGCTAGTTGTCTTGGTTGTCCTTGGGTAAAACTTGCCCTGCGGTAGAATAACTCCGTTCCTTGGGGAAAACAAATACGATACCTTGGAATACTCCCGGGTGAAGTGCTACAACGGTATTCCGTGCGCTTGCGGATTTATCTGTGACGTAAGAAATACCAACAAGCATTTCTGGCGCCGTTGCCGGGGAACGGTTGATTTCTCTACTGCAAATTAGGTTTGCCCTCGTAATCTATCTTACTTACCGTTCTGTTTTTATTTCCCTCAATTTCAAAAACTCACAAAAACATTTCATGGAGTCACAACCCACCATCCAATCATTCTCTACTCCACGGGGCGAGCTCTTAGAGCCACCATCATCATCACAACCCATTTCTTCATCTGGCTATGAGTTTTCCCCCGATTACATTTCGATGATAAGAGGTTTATCCTTTTCGGGTTTTAAACATGAAAATCCTTATGAACATTTGCGAGAGTTTGAGCATTTGTGTTCATGCCGATCGATCCATGGCATGACACAAGAAACGTTGAAGTGGAAATTGTTTCCCTTCTCTCTCAATGAGAGGGCGAAGCAATGGTACACTTACACCGCTAAGAGAGTGAACGGTGATTGGAAAGAATTGCGAGACAAATTTTGTCTAGCGTTCTTCCCCGTATCCCGTATCACTTCTCTACGAGCGGAAATAATTAACTTTCGGCAAGAAAAAGAGGAAACCTTGAGTGCATCATGGATTCGGTTCTGTTCATTAACAGACTCCGGACCTGAATTGTTGCTCCCCGAACCCGTTTTATTACAACATTTTTATTCGGGATTGAGCAGCGATACCGCACTTTATCTTGACACGGCCGCTGGTGGATCTTTTACTCATAAGACCATAGCGGAAGCACACGAACTTTTGGATCTCATTGTGGAAAACACTCCTTTTTCTGCTGATTTACTAGTTGAGCCGGAGTCAAAAGATGAGGAACTCGTTGTGCAATAAACACAACAATTGGTGCCTACAATGGTAGACCCAACAATCGAGTCCCCATCTAACACAAAAACAATGATAGAGGATGATGAACCTCTTGAGTTCCCGTTTGAGTTCGAGGAAGAAATTTTTGAAAATTTTGGAGACTCCTCGAACTACTCTTGTCAAAAGAGGCCAAAACTCCCTGCACCAACCCCCGAACCTTTAGAAAAAGATTTTCTTTTGAAAACCATTCGGGAGTTGACATCGATCATAAGCGATGAATGGTTGCGAGAAAATGAGCTTTCTTCCGATACTATTCGTTTTGAACATCCCACCTCAACCATCCAAAGCTCAATTCGGGGATCAAAGGTAGATGTTCTCTATAATCCTTTAGTGGGTGCCAACATCATGTCCGAATCTTTTGCTTTAACCATGTTTGGGAACGAAGTTTGGGCGCCCACTAGCAAACTCCTTAGAACCTCTCCGGGGCACTTCCTTGAGGGTTTGGGGATCGTTAGAGACGTTTGCATTAAGCACGATGATGCCGAAGTTTCGCTGGATTTTCACGTCTTCGGGGTTTTGGATTTTGATGTTCTTGTAGGCCATCCCATAGAAAAGCTTTTCTTAAAAATATCGCCTTCTGGAACCCTTGACTTCACCCTCGGCAAGGAACCTTTTTCTATCCCTATCGTTCATACGCTAAATACTTTTGCCGAGGAGTCCCCCGAAGTAGACGATTGCATAGAGGAAGTTATGGCAGTTTTTCTTAATGAAACCCCCGAATCGTCCTTGGAAGAAGATGCTCTCAATTTTGTTTTAGAAGAAGACGGTTCGGAAGAAACCTTTGAGCTGCCCGAAACCTTAGCCTCGCCGCCACCGCCCATAGAGCTCAAAGCACTCCCACCGGGCTTACGCTACGCTTTTCTTCACGGAAACCCCGAAACGCCTGTCATCATAAGTGACAAGCTTTCGGAGGAAGAAACCGCTAAACTCTTAGCCGTGTTAGAGAAACGTCGCTCCGTTCTTGGCTACTCGCTAGGAGACCTCAAGGGAATCAGCCCTGCTCTTTGCACCCATCGCATTCCCATAGATCCCGATAGCACACCTTCTAGGGAACCTCAACGGAGGTTGAACAATGCAATGAGGGAAGTCGTTAATAAAGAGGTCTTGAAACTTTTGCATGCTGGTATTATCTATCATGTTCCACACAGCGAGTGGGTGAGCCCAGTACAGGTTGTGCCCAAGAAGGGAGGAATGACGGTCGTTCATAACGACAAGGACGAATTGATCCCTCAACGAACCGTCACGGGGTGGAGAATGTGCATCGATTACCGAAAACTTAACAAGGCTACAAAGAAAGATCATTTTCCACTGCCCTTCATCGATGAGATATTGGAACGGCTGGCAAATCATTCTTTCTTTTGTTTCCTTGATGGGTATTCGGGATATCATCAAATTCCCATCCATCCCGACGATCAGAGTAAGACGACTTTTACATGCCCTTACGGAACTTATGCTTATCGTCGAATGTCTTTTGGGCTATGTAATGCGCCTGCTTCTTTTCAACGATGCATGATGTCTATTTTTTCTGACATGATCGAAGAGATTATGGAGGTTTTTATGGATGATTTCTCTGTCTATGGGAAAACCTTCGATCATTGTTTAGAAAATTTAGACAAAGTCTTGCAACGTTGTCAAGAAAAGGACTTAGTGCTCAATTGGGAGAAATGCCACTTTATGGTTAGAGAAGGCATAGTCCTTGGGCACTTGATTTCTGAAAGAGGGATAGAGGTGGACAAGGCGAAATTAGAAGTTATAGAAAAGCTTCCACCTCCCGTTAATATTAAGGGTGTTCGCAGTTTTCTTGGACATGCGGGGTTCTATCGCCGTTTTATCAAAGATTTCTCTCAAATTGCTAGACCCCTTACAAATTTGCTTGCAAAAGATGCACCCTTTAATTTCACTGATGAATGCATGAATGCTTTCAATACTCTCAAAAATGCACTCATCTCCGCTCCAATCATCCAACCCCCTGATTGGACGCTGCCGTTTGAAATTATGTGCGATGCTAGCGACTTTGCTGTGGGGGCTGTTCTTGGTCAAACTAGAGATAAGAAGCATCATGCAATTTCTTATGCTAGCAAAACTCTGTCTGGAGCTCAGTTGAATTATACTACCACTGAAAAAGAGCTCCTTGCTGTTGTTTTTGCTTTTGATAAGTTTAGATTTTACTTAGCTGGAGCAAAAGTTATCGTTTACACCAATCATGCTGCTTTGAAATTTTTGCTCTCTAAGAAAGATGCTAAACCCCGTTTGATAAGATGGATTCTTCTGCTCCAAGAGTTTGATTTAAAAATTCGTGATAAGAAAGGAGTAGAAAATTCTGTAGCGGATCATTTGTCGCGCATGCAATTCACTAACCCGCAGGAATTACCCATCAATGACTTCTTGCGCGATGACATGCTACTCCACGTCAAGGACTCACATCCGTGGTACGCCAACATTGTGAACTTCATAGTGACGGGGTACGTACCACCGGGAGAAAACAAGAGACGACTCATCTATGAGAGTCGTCGTCACCTTTGGAGTGAGCCCTTCCTTTACTGTGTCTGCGCCGATGGACTGCTCAGAAGATGTGTGCCGACACCCGAGAGCACACAAATCATCGAGAAATGTCATGCAGCTCCATACGGGGGACACCATGGAGTGTTTCGTACTCAGGCCAAGATATGGCAAAGTGGTTTCTTTTGGCCAACAATGTACGAAGACACAAAAGAATTCGTCAGACGATGCCCACAATGTCAAAAATTTGGAGGCATCACGGCAAGGGATGCAATGCCCCTCAACTTCAATTTACAAGTCGAACTCTTCGACGTATGGGGCATCGACTTCATGGAACCATTCCCCAAGTCACAAGACTGTGAATACATCTTGGTGGCAGTCGACTACGTGTCCAAATGGGTAGAGGCAATGCCGTGCCGAGCTGCCGACTCCAAGCACGCTCGCCGGATGTTCCACGAGATTATCTTCCCAAGATTTGGAACACCGAGACTAGTGATAAGCGACGGAGGGTCTCATTTCATTGATAAGACCTTCCGAAGCTTCCTTAGAGAACTTGGAGCACGACACAACATAGCCACTCCATACCATCCTCAAACAAGTGGGCAGGCCGAGACTTCAAACAAGCAAATCAAACGGATCCTGCAAAAGACCGTGTCAGAAATGGGGAAGTCATGGAAAAGCAAGCTACCCGATGCACTATGGGCATACCGGACAGCATACAAGACACCCATAGGCATGTCACCATACCAACTCGTATATGGAAAAACATGCCATTTACCCATCGAGTTGGAACATCGAGCATATTGGGCCATTAGAAAATGGAATATGGACCTTCGAGGTGCCGGATGGAAGAGAAAAATGGAGATAGCTGAGTTGGAAGAATGGAGAGACAAAGCTTACCACAACTCAGCCATTTATAAGGAGAGGACTAAACGGTGGCACAATAAAAGAATAAGAGTAAAAGAATTCAAAGTTGGAGACAAAGTCTTGCTATTCAACTCACGGGTGAAACTATTCGGGCACAGAAAATTGAGAAGCAAATGGGATGGGCCATACACGGTTATTGAAACTTCGCCACACGGAGCAATCACACTCCAAGACGACGAAGGTAAAGTATTCAAGGTAAATGGCCAGCGTCTAAAAATTTATTTTGAACCCGATACGAATAAAGAGTTTGATGTCATGCCCTTGATTAATTTAGAATCTTTATCATGATATCCTCTGATTTGTTTTATCACCCGTAGTAGCACTTTCCTTTGAATAAATATAGCAAGAAATTAGCCAGAAAAAGAAGGTGGCCAGAGGGGCCCACAGTAGGTCGGCCGACCCCCCTTTTTCAGGTCGGGCGACCGCTGTGGGAGCCCCAACGGTCCCTTTTTTCTCTCACACTCGGCTCCAACGTTCACATACTCAAATCCCACTGATTTAGCTCTTGCTCCGCTGCGGAAAAATCAGAATTAATTCTTTCCATAGTTTTCTATATAAATAAAGGTGATTTCCACCCTTTTTCACTTGCACCTCTCTTCCACCCTTATCTTTTCGCCCAAAGAAACCTTTGCCACCACCATGGACAGCAGCATCCCAAGCTTTGACGTCCCCGCTACCACTAGTGAGCTTTGCCGCTTCTTTGACCTTGAAAACATCCTTGATCCCGTCACTCCAACCCGTGAGCAAGCCATGAGCGTCAAAGAAGCACCTCTCACCATCACACCACCACCACCACCAGCAAAAGACCCCTCTAAAAACCTTCCCGCTAGTGCACCACCACGCTACGGCAAGGGGAAAACCATCCCCAAGAAGCCAAGTCACGATGAGGCCGAAGGCTCTCTCCGTCCAGGGGAGAAGTATGTCGGCACCCTCGTCGCAAGGAATGGAGACGTGGTGCATCACCAATATGAGGGGCTCAACCTGCCTAGCCCCTCCAAGAAGGCGGGCATTCGGTTCAAGATCAAGGGAATTCGTGGTGGTGGAAAGCAGCTCCACCCACCACTCACTTCGGCGGAGAAGCGAGGCGCCCTCGAATCCATAAGCACCACTCCACCCAAGAAGGTGAAAAGGCATATCCCTCCTCCTCCCATCAAGAGGGCAGGGGGGATGTATGAGAGTGAGGAGGAAAAGACCCCGAAAAAGAGTCCCTATCAACGTCTCCTCGCTAAACATAATGATCTCCGCGACGCTCATGAACGCCTAAACGATAAAGTGGCGGAGATAAAAGACGCTCTTGCTGAAATACGAGATGCCCATGATGACCATTGCCGCAGCACCAACTCAAAGATGAAGCGTCTTTTCAAGAGTGCGGGAAAGGAAGAAAAGTTCTACGACTAAAACCTCCCGCGATCATCATTTTCCCATGGCGCATTTACTTAGTTTAATTGCATTTGCTTTCATCATTTTAATTCCCTCATCAAGTTTGTAATGCGCCTTCATATTTGTTTCTAAATTCAATCAAATTAGTGCTCCCCGGGCTTGCATACCGGTAGAGCAATTGGTGTTTCCAAATATTTTTGTCTATTTTGAAGGAAACAGGCAAAAAGGCAAGTGTGGGGGGAGAACATCGCGAAAATAGAAACAAACACGAGCAAATCACTCAGAACCATCACGGGAAGGACAACACCAACAATTGTGCAAAATTTGGGCACCAGCAGGGGCCACACCAGGTCGGCCGACCCCCCCCTGACCTGGTCGGCCGACCCCTGGTGGGTCCCACTGGCCCTCTGCTTCCTCGTGGTACTCAAGTTTGTTTCCCACACTCCCTTTTTGCTTACATTATCTGTCAAGAGATGCGGAAAAAAAAAAGTAAAACTTGACCAATTAAAACTTGGGAAAATTTCTTTTACATCCTTATGAATCCCAATACTCTCCCTTTTTGTTCTCAACATGAACTTCCACACTTGTTATTACTCGCTTCATCACCACTTGCTTGTGAACAACCTATCCATAGGAACCCATGTTTTTCTAGATAATTGGCGAGTGTGATATGGTTCGATGAAATGATCTTTTGCTCAATCTACAAAGTCCTTGGGAATTTTATTTCAAAAAATTAAAATAGCATGGCTCGCTGCTCCTCTTTTGGTATATGATTTCCTACCAATGCCATATGTTGATCACAATTTTCAAACTTACACACATATGCTGCTTGTGTTGCAATGAGCTTTTCCAAAATTTTGTGACCCTAGTGAGAAACCTGTCATGCTCTCTTGATCAATATCACGTACACGATCCACCAAAAAAATGCTAAACTCCTACACCGGGAGTTAGCACATCCACCCATCCAAATAAAGACACTCCTCACTTTTATCCCATTTTACCTCTCTCTCATAAACAAAAGAGGGACATGGCTATGCAAAAGAAAAAGAAGGCTCACAAAAAGATGAGCAAGATAAAGAAAGAGAAAAATGCTCATGTACAGAGCATGAAAAGAAAAGAAAGAAAAATGATAGCCATGTCTCGGAAATACAAAACAAAGAGAGGTAAAAACCAATAAAGGAGTCGTCACATATAAACATTCACACATCCATCCACACATGCACTTCTTGATCAAGGTTGTATGACTTGAATTCTCCGTGGATCCTTTCTTTTGGTTCAGCAATATTTGTGATACAAGTATGCCTCTTCTATCCCTACCTTGAGCTCCACATACAAGCCTTAGAAGTAGGACAAAAGAGGCAAGATAATGCTTTGGTAAGGAAAATACACTTTTTGACCGATCCGAGAGAATCAATAGAGGAGCAAGAGCTACTTTATTTTTTTCAAAACTCTTTCAAAAACCCAAGGTACTTAGTGGATGAAAGCGAGGTGATTTGAGTCATGGACCATTCCACTTTTCAATCATCCAAGAATACATGTTAGCCACCATCATGTTCGCAGGTAAAAAGGTGTGGCTTGTAATAGCTTGTGTGCAGGTTTCATTCATCAAAAGGGATGAGTCCTCCCCAAATTCCACTCATAGCTTTACTCGAGGACGAGCAAAGAGCTAAGTGTGGGGGATCTGGTTGATGGTCCTTACGACCCATTTTTACCGTCAACTTTATGCACCTTTTTGAACCTAACACCATCACCAAGTGTAGACATAGGGTTTATTTCTAACAAATTCCACTAGTCTTGGTGAATTATGAAGTACAGGTGCAATCCATACAAAAACAGGGGAAAACATGCACTAAACGTGGACTTTGCAATCGACGGATTTTCCCCGGACTAAAGAACTTAGTCCAAAAGCCCAAAACCACAGAATCAGGCTTCAAGATCAAGCAATGCACGTGGTTTAGGCAAGTACACAGGCCAAGGAAGCAGCCAGAGGAGGACCAGGCCCAGAGAGGCCCAGGCCAGGTCGGCCGACCCCCTCTGGCCAGGTCGGCCGACCTGCCAGGGAGGCCCCACTGGCCCATCTTTTTATGGTGGTTCATCACCGACTTCTGGAGGTCGGTTCCCCCTGCATTAAATGTCACCGACCTCGGGAACCGCCTCAAAGTTGCCGACCTTCCAAGGCTATAAATAAAGGGGCACCCCTCCCTCTCAACACACACCACAAGACGCAAGACTCTCCAATAGAGCTCCACTCCAATCCTTAGGCTGAGAGCCTTTTGTACACTAGTAGAATAGGAGAGAGGGCAAGGGAGAGAAAGGAATACTCCTTCCATTTTGGTGGAGGTTTAGTTCTATTTCTTTACCTTGGCGTGTAAACACTCTTTGTGATTTATACGTGGTGATTATTTATCTAGCGAGCAATATTACTTTTCTAGGCGTAATTCCTGTTATACTTGTTTACGGGATCATCGCTCCGCAAGGGGTGCTCTAGCCTTCTAAATTCAGCTTTGGGCCGAGGTTAGAGTAGTAATCAACGGCATAGACGTGGTGTCTAGGCTAGAGGTTACCTTTGTTTGCTGTGTGCTCCACGGTTTGTAGAGGTAGGCGGCAGGAAGTGACAGCCCTGTCCGTCCAAAGGAACCCTCCACGTTCGGGTACATAGTAGAGCTACAGGTCGGAGTGGCTTGGCAGACCAGGCCTAAGCCGGCGCCCGAAGTAGACAAGTAGAGCTTGAGTTCGTCTATCCTCTAGGATAACTAGATATAATCACCCTCTCGATCCTAGGCTGCTAGTTGTCTTGGTTGTCCTTGGGTAAAACTTGCCCTGCGGTAGAATAACTCCGTTCCTTGGGGAAAACAAATACGATACCTTGGAATACTCCCGGGTGAAGTGCTACAACGGTATTCCGTGCGCTTGCGGATTTATCTGTGACGTAAGAAATACCAACACGCGGCAGCTCGGCTACCTCCCCGCCCTCTTCCTCTCGTCTGCGGCGGTGGCTGCCTGAGGACCGAGCAGAGGCGGCGGCCCGACCCGGAGCAGAGACGGCGCGGCGGCCTGAGTTCGATTCAAACTCGATTCGCGCCAGCGGCGGCAAGATACCGGCGGCGTTCGACGCAGAGGCGGCGCGGAACCTCACCCCGACCCCTGCTGCTCGCGTGACGCGGCAGCGGCTCGTCCCCGACTCCCCTTCCTTCCTCCCTCTCTGCTCCCATGGCGGACGCGGCGGTGACGGCCACCGGCGGCGACGGCGCGGCACCATGCGCTGCGCGCACCCCCTCCCGCGCCTCTCGCGCGAGCAGCCACGGCTCGGCAAGGTCGAGCGCGCGGCGCCGCGCAACAGAGGCGGCGGACGAGGCGGCGACGGCGGCGGCAGACGCCAAGCGCGACGCAGCGGAGGAGCGACGGGCCACTACGGCTCGCAGGGAGGCGGAGGAGCGCGAGGAGGCGGCGGCGCGTGCTGCGAGCTTGGCGACAGCGCAGGCGACGGCTGCGCGCACTGCGGAGGCGGAACGACAGGCTGCGGCGGCGGCTCAGGCCGCGGCGGCTGCTGCTGCTGTGCAGCGGCAAGTGGCGGAGGAGGCCAGGGAGGCCCTCGCTGCACTGGAGCAGCGGGAGAACCAGCGGGCGGCACGGGAGGAGGACCGGGAGATGGAGGTGGACCAGTGGGTTCGTGATGGGCGCCGGAGCGCCCACGACTCCAGTTCCGACCTCGACGACCGGACCAGTGGCACACGTACACCTCCACGGCATCGACGTGCCTCTCCTTCCCCGGAGCGGCGCCGTGAGCGCCATGAGCGCCATGGGTGGCGAGACTCCCCTCGCCACGGACGGCGAGGCTCCTCGGTCGTCATTCGGGAGGCCGGCGGAAGCACGCAGTGGCCTATGCTCACCAAGACCAACTACACCGAGTGGAGTGCGGTCATGAAGGTGAAGCTGCAGACGCAGCACATGTGGGGGACCGTCGACAACCGCGGTCGTTATATCACACTTTCGACCGTCACATAGCTCAATGAATAAGGAAGAAAAGGCACTCCTTACTTGCATTTTATTTGTCAATAACCTATTTCCACACGTACCTCTATTTGTAAGTGTGCAGGTGGAAAACAGGGAATATTCAGGTGTATCCATGTCCCAAGTCATCAAATCCAACACTTCCATAAATCGAAGATTGCCGAAGGAATGCAACTCCAAGATAAAAGGTCAAGATCAACAAAAACCTAGAATAAACTAAAGTCCAATGCACCTGGATCAGAGGCCTACAGGCCAAGGGGGACCAACCTGCCAAGACCCAGCCCAGGAGGGGCCAGGCCCAGGTCGGCCGACCTGCTCTGGTGGCCCCCTGGGCCCATCTTCTTATGGCGATTGCCAACCGACCTCTGGAGGTCGGTTCCACCTGCAATTAATGCCACCGACCTCAGGAACCGCCTCCAGGAACCGACCTCCAAGTCTATAAATAAAGGGGTACCCCCCCCCCCTCCTAGAGAACACACACCACTTGAGGCTCATTCCCTCCTCCTCCTCTCCTTAGAGCTAGAGGCCGTTTAGGTAGAGCTATGCTAAGTAGTGGGCTGCCCTTGTGCTCCCAAGTCTCTTGGAGAATTGGGTACGTTCTTGTATCCTTCTCTTGTAAGACTTGATCTTTATCAATGATTCATCGTTTATCATATAGTAGTTGTGTGCCTATGTTGTTCATCCTTAATCTAGTTGTGTTCTTGGATGAGCGTTCGTCGTTCGTTCATGTTCGTTCATCGTTCGTTCGTGGGCATTCATCGGGCGTTCTTCGTTCGTTCATACTCGATCACCGATTATGAATGATCGTTCTTATTCGTTCTTCGTTCATCGCTCGTTCTTGAGCGATGAACGCTTATGCATAGCGTAGTACTAGATTTGATCCTTGACTGGTTTAGACTAGTTTGGCTAGTTGTTTGGGACTAGATATTGGGTTCATTGTCCCGAAAGGGAAGCTCTAGGTTTACCGCCTTGCGGGGTGCCTCGAGGGATCTAGAGTTATGGCGAGTGATGCTAGCATGGTGCTAGATTCTGTTTCCATCCTTGTTTGTGCATGTGCCCCACGGTTTGTAGAGGTAGGTGGCAGGTGGTGACAGCCCTGTCCATCCTTCCGTAATCCTCCACGTTCGGGTATGGCATAGGAGTTTATACAAAAGGCCGGCGTTGCCTGACAGACCAAGCCTAAACCGGATCTCCCGATGATCTCTAGCCATAAGCTCTTAGCTCTCACTAGTGTAAGCCTAACGTAGGTAGAATCCTAGTACGCTATATGGTAACGTATATTAGGAGTAGCACCCATTAGTTAGTCTTGCTCCTGCCTAGACTTGCCTCTCGCCTTTTATCTGAGAGTGGAATCCTCTCTGTGTGTCACACTATCCATTATATATCTTTATCACTTACCCCTGCATTAGATTGTGGGTTTGTCTTTCATTGTAATCTATTGAGCATAAGTACTACTGTTGACCATGTCTTCCTTTGGGAAAATATAAATCACGATACCCCGGAATACTCTTGGGTGAAATGCTACAACGGGTTATCCGTGCGCTTGCGGATCCTCTTATCATGGGAATGCCGATAGGACATCTCTAGCACTCCTTGCTAGTGGTGGGCTATCTGGTAATATTATTGCAAGACTCTTTAACCCAAATATCGGTGTACTGTAAGGAACGCCAACAGAGGACCACCCTCCCGTCGAGTCGGCAACTCCGGGAGGCAAGCTTCTTCTCACCGAGGAGTAGTGGCGTGCTCGGCAGGGTGAGCGGAAGAAGGGGGAGTCCTCGGGATCGTCTTTCAGTCGCGCACGCCGCCCACGCAAGAAGAAGGACAAGGCGCCTCCCCCTCGCGGTGGCGCCGAGGGCGGTGACGATGGTGAGCGCAAGGCGACCTGGGATGACACTTGCCACAACTGTGGCAGGTCGGGCCATTGGGCCAAGGACTGCAGGTAGCCGAAGTGCGGCGGTCAGGCTCACGTCGCGCAGGCACAGGTCGACAACGAGTCGGTGCTGTTTCTGATGCACGGGGGTGTCGAGCTTCACTCCACTCCCGGCCCGGCTGCTGCTCTCCTCCACCTCGACGAGTCTCGCGCCCACACCTTCCTCGGGAAGGGTTCGAGCGATGAGAAGATCGACGGATGGTACCTCGACACCGGCGCCACCCACCACATGACCGGTCGACGCGAGTTCTTCTCCGACCTGGACACCACCGTGCGAGGCTCTGTCAAGTTCGAGGACGCCTCCGCTGTGGAGATTGAGGGCGCCGGCTCCGTCATCTTCGTCGCCAAGACTGGCGAGCACCGGCTGCTCACTCGTGTCTACTACATCCCCGCGCTGAGGAACTCCATCATCAGCTTGGGACAGCTGGATGAGAACGGTTCGCGCGTGGAGATCGAGGATGGCCTCCTGCGTATCTGGGATGCTCATGGACGCCTTCTCGCGAAGGTGAACAGGGGGAGCAACCGCCTCTACGTCCTCCACGTAGACGTGGCGCAGCCACTCTGTCTTGCAGCCCGGCGGGACGACGACGCATGGCGGTGGCACGAGCTCGTTGGGCACCTCAACTTTGAGGCCCTGAAGCAGCTTGGGGCCAAGGAGATGGTGCCGGACTTGCCGCGCATCAACCACGTCGAGCAGCTCTACGACACCTGCGTGCTGACAAAGCAGCGGCGACTTCCCTTCCCTCGCTAGTCGAGCTTTCGAGCCAAAGGAGAGGCTTGAGCTCATGCACGGCGACCTCTGCGGGCCGGTGACGCCAGCCACTCCAGGAGGCAGGCGCTACTTCCTCCTCCTCGTCGACGACGTCTCCCGCTACATGTGGGTGGTCCTCCTCCACACCAAGGGTGATGCGGCGAACGCCATCAAGCACCTTCAAGTTGCTGCGGAGAAGGAGTGTGGCCGCAAGCTGCGGGTACTATGCACGGACAACGGCGGCGAGTTCACTGCGACTGAGTTTGCGGAGTATTGCGCCGACGAGGGGATCCAGCGGCACTTCTCCGCGCTGTACACCCCACAACCAGACAATCGTGGCCATGGCGCGTGCCCTCCTCAAGCAGAGGGGCATGCCGGCGATCTACTGGGGAGAGGCGGTGATGACAGCAGTTCACCTCCTCAACCGCTCGCCCACCAAGGCACTCGATGGCAAGACGCCATTTGAGGCTTGGCATGGGCGCAAGCCAGCGGTCGGCTACTTCCGCGTCTTCGGTTGCCTGGCGTTTATCAAGGAGTTCAGCCACGTCAGCAAGCTCGACGATTGGAGTACGCCTGGGGTCTTCATCGGCTATGCTGACGGTGTGAAGGGCTACCGCATCCTTGACCCTGCGACATAGCGCGTGCGGATGGCACGTGACGTTGTGTTCGACGAAGGGCGAGGCTGGGCGTGGGGCAAGGCGGTGGACGATGGCACACGGCCTCGACCACCAGCGACTTCACCGTCGAGTACGTCTACTTCGAGAGGGACGGGGGAGTGGGCAGCTCTCCTTCACCGAGCGTGCCTCCCTCGTCTCCGGGCTCATCACCACCTCCACTGAGCCCTCCTGCACTGACTCCTCCGGCTTCGCCTCGTACCCCTACACCGACACCCATGCCTCCAGGCTCGGCGCCGGCAGCTTCGGTCCACAGCGAGCCGAACCCGATGGAGTTTGCCACGCCGCTCTCCAACGACGAGGATCGCATCGACGCATACCACGACGACGAGCCGCTGCGGTACCGTACCATGGAGAACATCCTCAGCGAGCAGCCAGCACCTGGACTGGTGCAGCATGGTGCGGATGAGCAGCTGCACCTGGCGCACGGCGACAGCGAGCCCCGCTCCTTTGCTGAGGCGGAGAGGGATGCGGCCTGGCGGGCCGCGATGAAGGTGGAGATGGACTCCGTCGAGCAGAACCGCACCTGGGAGCTGGCGGATCTCCCCGCTGGCCACCGCGCTATCTCCTTGAAGTGGGTCTTCAAGTTGAAGAAAGATGAGGCCGGGGCGGTGATCAAGCACAAGGAGTGTCTGGTGGCGCGCGGGTTTGTCCAGCAGGAGGGGATCGACTACGATGACGCCTTCGCTCCTGTCGCACGAATGGAGTCCATGCGTCTCCTCCTCGCGCTGGCAGCCCAGGAGGGATGGCGCGTCCACCACATGGACATCAAGTCGGCCTTCCTCAACGGCAACTTGAAGGAGGAGGTCTACGTGCACCAGCCGCCGGGATTCGTCATCTCCGGCCAGGAGCACAAGGTTCTGCGGCTGCGCAAGGCCCTCTACAGCCTGCGACAGGCGCCGCGGGCATGGAACACCAAGCTGGACGCCACCCTCAGGGCGATGGGTTTCGAGCAAAGCCCGCATGAGGCGGCCGTCTACCGGCGGGGCCAAGGAGGTTGTGCCCTGCTGGTGGGCATCTACGTCGACGACTTGGTCATCACTGGAGCCAACGAGGCGGACGTGGAGGCGTTCAAGGCTGAGATGAAGACCGCCTTCCAGATGAGTGACATGGGGCCTCTCTCCTTCTACTTGGGGATCGAGGTGCACCAGGACGACTCCGGCATCACACTTCGACAGACCGCCTACGCCAAGTGCATCATTGAGCTAGGCGGCCTCACCGGCTGCAATCCCTCTCACACACCCATGGAGGAGCGGCTGAAGCTGAGCCGCAACAGCACCGTTGAGGAGGTCGACGCCGCGCAGTACCGGCGCCTTGTGGGGAGCCTTCGCTACCTCGTCCACACGCGGCCGGACTTGGCGTTCTCTGTCGGGTATGTCAGTCGATTCATGCAGCGATCGACACAGGAGCACATGCAGGCTGTCAAGAGGATCATTCGCTATGTGGCGGGCACCCTCGACTACGGCCTGCACTACCCGAGGTGTCCCGGCGTGGCACACTTCATCGGCAAGGTTGAGATGTTCTCGTCTCTCCATTGGATGTGGCTTCAAGATTCTTGTTTGTGGGATCCTGAGAATGATGGCATTATGGTTTCTGAAAAATCACATGTATTTCTTGACAGAACCTTGCATGTTCGTACATTTGAGCATGACCTTTTGGTGTTGGGGGAGTTGGAAACCGTAAAGGATGGCATTTCTTCCTTACGGTGGACTGTAAAATCTCCTCTCCAAAGGTTTGAACTATCATGGATAGTTACGGTTGCCTCAGTCAAGTGTCTGGGATATTGCACTACGCCGCGCCAGAAAAGGATGGTTGCACAGTTATAGTCTGGAGCAACAATGATCGTTTTGTTTATGATCCTGAGATGTCGATTGTTAAGTATCGTCTCAGTATGATAGATGCATTTGGAAGGGAAGACTTTGTTCACTATGATGATGATGCTTGGGATTGGTTTTGCGACTACAACATTGTTGCAGTTGACTTGGAAATGGAGGTTCTCTTTCTATTTGATAACAAGGAACAAAAGCTTCTTTCATACAGCATCAGCACATGGAGCCTAAAGAGTATCAAAGATGGCCTTCATTGGTATAAGTACCATGCTACTCGAAGTTTCCAGTCCCAGATCCCAGAATATGATTGCGGGGGACGACTTTGCTCACTATGATGATGATGTTTGGGATTGGTTTGGCAATTACGACATGATTCGTTGTGCGATTACAACATGATTGCGAGCCACAAAAGCTTCTTCTATTATTGAGGCCAAAAAAGCTTCTTCTATTAGTAATTGGCACAGAGAAATCTAAGGGTAGGTACTATGAACTGTGCTACTCAACATTTCCAGCTGCAGATCCTGATATATGAAGGTATGATGTACTAGTAGATTGCACTTCTCTCTTCCATGTTGTATGAACGATCCTGTCAACTTAGAGAAAATTATGACATGACGTAGCTGAATTTTCCTTTGTTTACTGTCTTTCAGTTGTTGTAAATAGTTTGTATGGCATGTCTAGAACCTCCGACAAGCTCTTAGTTCCTTGTGTTGCAAAACTTGTGTAATATAAAAATTCCTTCAGGGCTACTGATGGGAACGTTCCATATATATGTTGTTTGATTGTTTGAAAATGGACTGAGCTATGAAATAAAAATGTGGGGAACAGTGTTTCAAAAGGATGCAACCTTCCCAATTCTAAATGTGATTATTGCGGAAACGAAAATTCGTCAGCTACATATATCAAATATATGTTTCTTGGTGGCTTCACTTTCCGATGGCCAGAATACAGCTGTGTGGGTATACTTTGCTAACGCTGAAGCAACGATTATTTGCCACAGCTGGCTCTCTATATGAGTACGGTGGGCGCCATCTTACACCCAGCCGTAGGAGATAGGACAGATATAGTGCAAAACAAAACGTTAGGGAGAGAAGGCGACAGGGAAGAGAGGGAAAAATTTAGAACAGATGTAGGGCAATGCAGATTTTTTTTTTTTGAATGAAAAGGGATTTTATTAAAGTAAGTTGAAGTACAGACCCCTTACATCAAGACGTTGAAAAACAAATAAAACACAAAGAAAAAATCTAAGTATTTTACTCATCTTTAACAGCACTTCTTCGATTGTAACCACCAAAAGAGCAGGAACCAAATCGAAGCCATGTCCTCTCCAACCGCCAATGAAAGATGCCAAACTTTGTTGAAGCTACAAGATCCACCGCCTTAAAACTCATTATCAAGACGGATCTAGTACTTTGAACGTGAATCAGCAACATCTCTATCAGTAGGAAGAGAGGAATATTCAATCTCACTAGCCTTTCATTGTGGCCGGATCGAGCCACGACAAAACAGGGAAGGGGCCGGAGAACTTTATTCCATGGCGGCAACGTCATCTCTGCCTCGCCGTTGCCGTCACCTTCATCGGAACCGTCATGGGGAAACCAACAAAGCCCAACCTCCTCAAAGAAAAGAAGGGAACACAAAAATCCCAACACCATATAATATGACATGGGTAGACTCAACCCTAAATATAGGATTCAGCTACTAGCACTACTACTAGAGAGACGGGACCCCGCTCTCTCTAGCCACCGACGAGATCACCAGAGGCCAAGAGAGAGAGGGGCCCAAGCAGTGGTTGCAGGAGAGAGAGAGAGAGAGAGAGAGAGAGAGAGAGAGAGAGAGAGAGAGAGAGGGCGGTGCAGATTGACCAAAAGTATATTTAAAAAATGGAAAACTTTGAGCTAACGTAATGACCAGCTTGGATTATTCATCTTAAGAAAGGGAGATTGTGCCAAAAGGAGAGCGGTCAAGGCACCCTAGCGGCATCTCTCAGGTTCTGAGTTCGATCCCTAGTGGGAGCCAATTTTTGGATTCGGTTAAAAAAACTCCTTCGCCTTTCCCACTCAAAAACCACAGGTATAAGAAAAATCCCTTGGCCTCTCCCACTCAAAAACCACATGTATAAGAGAAGAGCCAAACTGCTCTCACACAGTGAACGACTCCTTGGGTCACGGTAGGGAGGGGGTTTGTGGGTATACTCGACTTGCATGAGGTCTCCTTTTAATGAAATGCCGCAAGGGACAAGATCATGAAAAGCAAGAGTGAACTTTCTTTCCCCTTCTCGTTTTCTCCTCTACAGTAACCGGGAGAGGCGAAACTGAGGTGACACCGTCTCCGGTGCGATTCGCTCGCTCCCCTGCCTCAGGCGGCCTCTCCAGGGTGGGAGTGCTAGTGGGATGGGTCGAATCGACGTCTGGAGTTGTTTCTAGCTGCTAGTTTAGGGTACAGATATCTAGTAGGCTTGCTTTGTTTGTCGTCTTCGTGGGCGGTGAAGCTTCAGTTCAGGCGATGGTGGCAACGCTAGTCCGGCGAATATTGGGCTACTTCTCTGACGGCAACAGCGAATCTGGCGTCGATTTCGGTGAGGTTGCCGTGAGAAGCTTTTGCTTCCTCTACTTCGACTCTGGCGTTCGGGTGGAGTTCTCCGGCAACGCTTGGGAACTCGTTTTACTCATCGTCATTGGAGGCGAGGTGAGGATTTTGCTCCTCCGAGGTGTCTCCGGCGAGGTTCTCTTCTCCGGTCGCCTTGTGGGGTTGGTTTCCAGTCCGTTTGGCTT
Source organism: Eragrostis curvula (assembly GCA_007726485.1). Taxonomy (NCBI): domain Eukaryota; kingdom Viridiplantae; phylum Streptophyta; class Magnoliopsida; order Poales; family Poaceae; genus Eragrostis; species Eragrostis curvula. The sequence continues at coordinate 63,538 of RWGY01000343.1, read as the reverse complement.
TGGTTGGCGGAGACAGATGGCTCTCTCCCTTTCTTTCTTTGTCGATGGGATTTTGATGGCTTCTGCGACATATCTCATGGCGAAGAAGATGGCGGACTTTGCTGATTTCCCATTGTGGCCGGTGTTCAAGAAGATGATGGAGGCCACCGGGATTTAGGCCCTTAATTAACTTTTTCTGGTACCTCTCCACGTGAAGCCACAAGGGGAAGCGATCTCCTCGTCGCACATCAGATCCGGTGGATTTGATGATCTCTCTAAGGACGCGATCTTAGAAGCTGTGTATAGTTGTAGGGGTGTTTGTGTGCGTTGGTATGTTAATGGCGTAAGTTTTTTTTGTACGCATATGAACAGATACTGCAATTGTACTCAGAATGAGAGGTTCAAAAAAAAAAATGCCGCGAGGCGGCTACCCCCCCCCCCCCCCCCCCCCCCCCCGCGAGCAGGTAGAGTTTTAGCCAAAGCGGTCTTTTTTTTTTGAGATACAATAGCTATTCGATTTACTTAAAGCCGCTTGAAGATCAGCTACGAGATCGTTTACAATAGCAGGATTACATTCAAGCCAGGTAATAACAACACCTGCAGCAAGTGTTGGCCCAAAAGGATGTTCCATTGTCTCAGCCAAACAAGGGTTCAAGGTACATATATATAGAATTCAACATAAGGATCTAAATGCAAATAGATAAAGATAGAGGTGCCAAACATATGCACCATCAACTACACTTAGAGACTTATTCTTTCATTCTTCCCTTAAGTCTTGAGTGGTAGTTGAACCATCCCGATCCTCGACCGAAGCTCCTGAAACTTGACCTTTCCAAGCGGCTTGGTAAGAAGGTCAGCGAGCTGATCTTGGGTGTTGATGTAGTCGGCCTTGATGCTTCCCTCCTCCAGGCAGCTTCTGATGAAGTGGTACTTGATCCGAATGTGCTTGCTGCGCTCGTGGAAGACGGGGTTCTTGGCCAAGGCAAGGGCAGACTTGCTGTCCACCCGAAGCTCCACTGCTTCGGCTTCTCGACCAAGAAGATCACCAAGCAGTCATGCTAGCCAGAGTCCTTAGGTCGAAGCAGAGTTGGCGGCGATGTACTCGGCCTCACAGCTGGATTGGGCCACCACCTGCTGCTTGATCGACTGCCAGCTGACAAGACACTTGGCAAGGAAGAAGAGCGTCCCGCTCGTGCTCTTGCCGAGAAAAATCAAGAAGGAATTTGGGGCAGCTTCTGGCGGTGGTAAGGATCAGATGAGAAAGCGAGCCAGGCCTTGCACACACATTTGAAGCGACAGAAAGATTTGAATGGCAACCGGGAGAGGATTTCAACCACAAGATCATCTGTTAGATTACAGGCAGAACACCCCTTCTTATAGTCCATATGTTTCCTTTGCTTGCTGCAAGGAAAACCAACAACCTGACTGTTAGAATACATAAAAAAATAATGCTTCAAACCTGAAAACATAGAAATTGTGATGAAATTCAGATATATGAAACTCTTGACCCTGGGGAAAAAAAATGCAATTTCAGTTCAACTTCGTTTCTAAAGAGATTTTTAGGACAAAAGGATTCCCGAATTCCGCTGAATACAAATCCACATTACGGGATTTTTTGTTGGAATAAGGATATCAAAAGAAAATAGGTGATGCAATCATTAAAACACAGTTTTTGGAATTTCACTTTAAGTGTTCTTTGTGCAGGACTGTCATACCCCAATTTCTGGAGCATGTTGTGCATCATGTACCAGTCCCTGGATCAGTAGCTGGTACGCACAAGAACACAGATATGATAATCGAAAGCATACTTCGAATAGGTAAATATTATAATACCTGAGATATCACCTTTAGTGGCGGTTCGACGAGGATACAGAACTATCCAAGTCCGTCCGACCGACTAATGGTGAAGCAGACAATCAGTGGAAACACGGCCCAAGCCTACAGGCAGACTTGAATGCGAACGAAAACCATTCGCCGTCGTCTCTTACGAAAGCTTCTCTCACTAAAAACGTTAAGAGCAAACCGTGAGTACATAATGTACTCAGCAAACCCTAACACAAGGGGTAAATACATGCAGGGGTGTAAACAAGGATGAGGCTGATGGTTCAGTGTATCGGCGGAAAGCCAATTTTATGCAAGGGTTGGTTTTGAAAACAAAACCAGTTCGCAAACTAAGTCAGGCATGGAGATTAAATTTTAGTGGGGTTGGTCGGCCCTGGGGGAGATAATGGTTCAATCCCGCCAGTTCCTCAATTTTTAATGCTGGCCGGAAACCAGCACACGGCTCCAAACCGGCGTTTTCCAAAAACACACACGCCAAGGATAACTCACGCAGAAAAATCTAATCATTGTGTGGCCATGGCTTTCGCGTTGTCCAATACCGTGGAACACGGCTATCCGGATAGATTCTTACACTCTGCAGAGGTTGTACACTTTCCCCACAAGGGTACCCAGTCCTCCCCAGTGCACTGGTTCGGAAACTGGATACTAATGGTCCCGTACCTGCCCAGTGTCACCTCGGTACCACCCCGGAAAATCAGCGACCAAGGGCTTCACATCAATATAAATATCATGGCCATCAACTTTCACTTGCCAGACCCGACGCCAACCTCGTCAAGATCCTCTCCTGGCTCCCGGTTGCAACTCCCTGCCTCCTGGTGGTACCGGGCGATCACTGGTAGGGTGTGGTTCCAAACCCTACCCATAATAGGGCCTCGTGGTTGCACTGCTGCTAGGCCAGGCGGCACAAGAACCGGTCCTTATACGACCGATGCAAGCATCTTCAATAGCTACCCTCCTGCGAGGAGTAGCGTCCCAGAGATAGCCTCCCCACTGAGGACTACCTCGCTTGCACCCGTCTAAAACATACCCCCACTATGGGTTGCACTTACTAATCCCACCCATTTTCACTTTACGCACACAACACCAAGCACGCACACATTTTCGCAAAAGCATGTGAGTCAGATTATTAAATACACGGTGTGAAAGAGTCCTAAGCAGCATATTGATCCAACACATCATTAAAGAATTAATGATGGTGGATTCCTAGGTTTATCAAGGGAATTTGGATAAGCAATTATCAAGGGATGGTGGCAATCACAAATACTTAGGTCATTCTAAGCATTTAAATCATTTTAAATTCCATGCAGGTTTTATTTGAAATCAAGCTCTAAATAGGATCATTTGTAATCATGGGTTCAACATGATCAATAGGAGTTAGGGCTTGCCTGGAAATCGCTTTCCTAAACTTTAAACTCTGACTCGAGACTTGATTCTCTGAGTTGCTCTTCGTACTTGGAGCTTGTATCTCTGGGTTGGTCTTCGCGCTTCAAGTCCTCAGCGGCTCTTCAAAATCTTCAGGCTCTTCCTCGACTCTCGCGTAAACTAGCGCATAAAACAGTACGTATAAACTACCGCAAAAAGAAATAAAAGAGCAAAAGAAATAAAGATTCGAGAAAAGCCAAATAAGATCCAAAGAAACTTCGCGAAGAACGAGAGACTTAACTATGCATGATGCAGCATATTAATGCAGAGCAGGTTACATGTCATAGGTGATATACCTGGCCTTGTAAGGGCCATATTCACCTAGACAAGTTATTAGCTATTTATATTCTCTATTAAATGCTCATGGGTGTGGGGTTATGCGTATGATCCTTGTTGGGTGAACACCTTGGGGGTGAAAGTGATGAGATGCATATGCTTCATTGATGGTGATTGCGTGCATATCTAATATGCAAGCTTCTACATTATTTCTGTAAAAGAACATGCATGAATGCAGGCGATGGTATATGCAGCGTGTGTACGTGACTATGCGCGGTATGAAGGCATGACTGCAGATAAAATGCCAAAATTCAATAAAGGCAGCTGGCAATTAAAATACCAGGTAACTCCAATAAGATCCAATAGAAGATCAATTAAAAGAGCAGAGCAATAAATCAAAAGGGGTTGGGCGAGGATACTAGGTTAGGTTTGATCGAGTGAGGGGTGATTGGCTTGGGTTAGGTTCGAGATTGGGTTTGTGATAAGACAAGGGTACTAGGTTGGAAATGGAATGGTACGAATGATCGCTAGGTTTAACGCTAGCGAGCAAAAGAATGAATAGGTGATGCAGAGGTGAAGTGAGGGTGCGGGAGATATTAGGTGGAATAGCATCACAGGATGGGTTAGGTGTACATGCGCAGATATTTGCGACATGAGTGATCATCGCATGATCCGCTGAGAAAAGATATAAAGAGTGAGAGATATTTCAGGAGGTAAAGATTTCTAAACCTAGTGTGGGGCTCCATGGATAGCACCATGAGGTACTTCGCGATTCCACGAACCCGTGGGCGCAAAAATCACCCAAAACAGAGTTCGGATTAAGAAGATATGGACGTTTGAAGATTGGAGGGCTGATTTGTAATTATAAACGGGTTTTTGAGGGCTTAAGTGTAATTACAGAATAAGTCTAGGGACCTATCTGTAATTATGAAAAAGTTTGGGGGTCTGAGTGCAAAAAGACAGGGGTTAAAACATAATTACAGAAAAGTTTAGGTACTTTTCTGTAAAAATGCAGGGCTTAAACAGGATTATTGAAAAGGTCAGGGGCCTATATGCAAAATGTACAGGGTTCTGGGAATTTCTGGAATTTCTGGATTTATTTTTCTTTAGGAAAAAGGGATGTGTGACTGACATGTGGGACAGGGGGGGTCAGGCGTACTGTTCTGTGGATTTTGTCCACTGTGCGGTGGACCGGGTGGGCACGTGCCTGTGGACCACGGTGCACCGGATGCACCGGGCTGGGAGATGGTCGGAGAAAGGGTCGCGCGGCGGTGGCTCACCGGATTACTCGCCGCCGGCGTTACGGAGGGGAGAGAGACGACGCGAAGTGGTCGACGGGGGTCAGCGCGCGAAGGCGGAGCCGGGTGTTCTACGTGTCGATGTCGACAGTCGACGGGGCGGCCTCAAGGGCTCGCCGGAGTTGTGGGCCGCGGCGGTGGGCAAAGGGGAAAGTGGTGCGCGGGTGCGTGGGGGCGAGTTTGGGCGAGTGTGAACGTGTGCGCGCGGGTGAGAGAGCTTTGGGTGGTCTTAACCGAGTCGGGGAGGGCTCCATGGTGGCCGGGATCGGAGAGGAGGGCGACGGCCATGGCGGTGCTCGGCGAGGAGGTGCGCGCGATGCGAGGGAGTGGAGAAGGAGAGGCCGAGGGGGAAGGGGAGCTCCAGGCGGTGCTCACCGTGTGCACCGCGGCGGCGAAGGAGGCCGGGAGAGGGAGATCACCGGAGGGCCGGAACCCTAGCTCGAGGGAGAGAGAGAGAAGGGCGAGTGAGGAAGAAGAGGGAGAGGAGCGGGGTGCGGCGCGTTTTATCGACGAGGAGGAGTAGCGGCCACGGAACCGGCAGGGCAGCGGGAGCGGCGGCGACGGGTCGGTGTCGGCGGCCGGGCCCCGGGCGCGGCGGTAGGGGCCGGGCGCGGCGGCGCGCCGCGTGGGAACGAAGGTTCCGACAGGTGGGCCCCACCTGTCGGCGGGAGGGGGAGGAGATGGGCTGGCTGGGCCGGACTGGGCTGGGGAGGAGGAAAGGGTTGGGCCGCGTCGGGCTGGCGCAGGAGGAAGAGAAGGAAGAAAGCGGACTGGGCCAGAAGAAGGATTTCAGCCCGAAAGGCGATTTGGTTATGGAATTTGGTTTTCTATTTCTGGAATTTGAATTTGAATGAATTTCAAATTCAAACAAAAACAAAAGCTGATCAAAACCTCAAAACAAATCAAATAAAACACATGAATGCATATGGTGAAGTTTTGATGCAGATTTAAAATTTCAAACTTTTGAAAATTCAAGTGTATTAGCTCAAACTCGGACAAATTTATTTAATTTGTTGTAAATTCGAAAAGTTCAAGTTTTAGTGAACTTTTAAATGTAGACAAGCACTTGAGCACATATTTTATTTTCCAAAAATCCCAAATTCAAACTAGGTTCAATTATTTGGTGAAATTTTATTTTTGAAAAATCATGTCAAGGTGAGGGTTTAGAAAAGGTTCAAATTTGGAGCGATTTTTGTCTCTTTTCGAGTTTATTTATTTATTTTATTTCTGTTCTTTTCTTTTTCTTTTGCCTCTGAAAAGTAGGGTATTACAGATCTACCCCACTTAAAAGAAATCTCGTCCTCGAGATTTGCAAGGTCTTCTGGGTGGAGCGGTTCTTCTCTCGGGTCTTCGTGCTTGACGATTGTAACATCCAAAACTTTGTTGGGGGCTTCTTAACGTTGCGAGGATTCTCTTCATTGCAAGGGAACGCGAAGCTTGCGGACAGACAGAGTTTCTTGCTTCTATGTATCTCCCACGCCGGTTGCTTCATCACGTGAAGGCAGCTTAAGGTTTTCGATTTCAGGGTTGTTTTATTATTATTATTATTAGGGCTCGCTGACTGAAAATCCTACCCCACTTAAGGATTTTCACTCGGGGTTCTCTGGTTGATACTGCGTGGTTGCCTTGCATTCTGGTCATCTCTAAGCACTGCTCGAGGTGAGGTTGTTAGCTGGCTTTTCAACCTTTCCTGTGAAGGGCTGATGATTCTGAGTACTCTGATCCATGCAAGGTGCAACATGTTGACTGTCTTCACTAATCCCTCATGGGATCTGAACCACTATTTCTGGTCTGATGTGCTGACACTTTTTCTGTTTATTATGGTGGGATCACAGTTCTGACATCCCGTCTTACAGGACACCATATTCGAGAATGAGTCTGGAACAGACTCTCTGTCAAGATTCAGCTTTAGAACAGCACTGTCCCTAACCAGATGTTTGTCCTCTTGACAGGTTAAATTAGCTGGTAATGCACCTTGGACTGTTTGGGAAGTTGTCCAAGAAGGCATTGACTTGACTACAGCAGGGTATGGAAGGGAACATGGCACAAATATTGCCAGCTGGTTAGCAGACTCTTCCCTTAACATGGTTCTGAAAGACATATGCTTCAGAGCTAGCAAACTGCCGTTATCCAGCTCTAGGTTCACCTTTCCACTAGGGGAACTAGTTAGTTGATTTCTCACGCTAAAAAGCTCCAATGCTTCAGCTTTTGCAGCAACGGACTGTGGATAATAGGTATGATTGCAATCACTCTCGAAGTCTGCCGCAAAAGGAGAACAGATGAGAGGATTGATTCTGACTGTATGATCATCATGGGCATACGCATAAAAATCCTGAAGAGGATGCAATACTGTCCTTAAGGTTGTTGCTCTCATTCTGTTTGGTTCTGCCAACATCTGACACTGCAGGTTTATGGTATTTCGCTTCTAATACCATATATATATTAACTGAGGTCCTCACTGAGTGACAGAAGACTGTCATGGATGCGTCTCATTTTCAGACCTTCTGTTTGTGGTGCTTGGATCCTTAAGTCAGTTTTGGGGACAGACTTGGATTTCCTTTAACTGATCGTACCAGTCATTCGATCCTGGGCTGTGGGTTAGGGCCCACTACGTTTCCGCTGCGCTACGCTGATACTGGCTTTTGTCCATTGAGAACTTGTTCTGGAATTAGCCTGTTGAGGAACTCCTTGGTCTTCGTCAAGTAGCTTACTGGTGGTTTATTGGGAAGACTTTCGAGTACTTGTGTATTACTATTACTCTTTCCAGGGGTCTGGCTCCTATGTTGCTTGCCATATGGGCAGCTTTTGATTCTCTTGAATCATGTTCCACTTTTATTCAAGCTATCAGCGACCTTTCTCGAGTCTCGCTTGGGGTCATTTCTGAGGTATCCATTACTGTCCAACAGATCTTTGTCAGCGCTGTCATGGACAAGAGATGTGAGCTTTGTCCGTGACAGGGTTCTCTCACTGTGGAGGTTCCATGGTTATGGGCTGCTAGCTCTTGCTGCTTGGTTGGTGTGGGACCATTGAATTTCGAGTTGGATCAATGGTGGTGTCGGCTGAGACTCCTTCATCATCGTTTCAATTGTCATTTGCTTCACTTCCTTGGTCAAGCTTTGCTTGTGTTGGTTGACAGGCGACTGACATCTTGACCTTCATTTGGTACTGCCTCATGTAAACTTTCCCACTGACCTGTGACCTTTGCTGTGGTTGGATTAAACTTCTGATGAGCTTGACTCTGAGCTGACACCTCCTTGATGTGATGCTTGCCTTGGCAGGGTTTAGGTATAGGTTGGGGAACGATTTGACATTAAGTTGCTCTTATCTTTTGATTCTTGTTGTTATGATGTTTGGTTTGAGCACTCAAACATAGGAACACCGAGCAAAAACAACGGAAACCCTCGAATCACTCAAACAACGCGATTTGTTTGTTGTGGTTTTATGATGTTAGCGTGCTAAGATCGAGGCTTAAGGCTTATGGGTAGGTAGACTATCGATTTCTTCTGCTGGCATCAGAACTCGACCAATAGTCCTTGACCAAAAAGAATCGAGGGGGTCACATGACTTGGTCGGTTAAAAGGAAAACTGTTGCCCACACTTCTGTGGTAAAAAGACCTCATTGCGTTGCTGTCTCGAAGTTATTTGGGTACGTGCCACATGATCATTGAGTTCTTTGAGCTTTCACTTCTCAACTCAATCTCTCTCGAGCACAGACTGCGACTTGAATCCATATTTAGATTAGGACGTCACTGGTATCCCTTTGTTACTTATAGAACATCTTACAGTTCTTGTTCAGTCCACTTGGTCAAACCACAAGGTGCCTTGCAGGTACAACCATTATTCTATATCGTTACTACAGCTCTTGCATGAGGATAGCGTCCTTTCATGGTGCTGGGCGAAGCCCTAAATCGCCATCATGTAGGACCTACTCATGAGATTCTGGCACATATAACATGGCTGCCTGTGGGTGACGCCTAGCTACCTTGCAATTCTTGACATCAATTATCGATGTCCTTGTTTCCTTTATTCACGGGCTTCAGTGCAATCCGTTGCAAGGTGCCCACGTTCTCGACATTTGTAACACTTCCGGTTTGTCCGTGGTATCTTCCAGACCTTCTGGGATGGCAGACTGGTGCCGTTTGGGTGGTCGTGCTCGTGGGTCCGTTGGGAAAGGATAGGTCCCTGTTTGTAGAGAGGGCAACTTGCTGTCATGTGCTCTGGATCTTTACAGTGGTCGTAGTGTCTTGGCTTCTTGATCTTTTCACGCGTGACCTGATTTGATGCCTGTTTGTTCTTCTTTCTTTTCTGTTCACAGCTCTTGCTGGGGTTCTGAGGCTGCTCGTCTTGTGTGAGGTGGATGATTCCTCCACTAAACCTCTTCATTGACTCTTCCAAACTGCTCAACCTTTCAAGTATACTCCCGATGATGGGAGTTAGCGACAGGTGCGTGTTGTCCATATTACTCCTTACTTCTTGTTTCTCACGCTCCTGTACCGATGAGCGGGCATCTCCAAGTGGTACCGGAAGTGCAGGCAGGTTTCTCTCTATGTCATTTATTGAATCTTCTTCATCTTCGCTTAATCCATACGAGGGGCAGTCGGAGAACTGGTGTCCGGGTTCATGACAATTGTAGCATGTCCCCTGGGTCTTGGTCTTCTTAGCAGTTCTGGCCTTGTCTGTTGGTTCAGGAACCATGTCAGGTGCGCGGTACACCTGGTACAATACGCCTTCCACTTCTATGATTTCATAGTCGTGGTTGCCCATTGTATTGGGGACTTCTGCACGCAGGTACTTCTGGTTGAGGCTTCTTTTCTCTTGACGTTGAAAGGAGCAGAGGGGTTTTTAAACAGAAAGGGAAAGGTAATATGGAATATTTTGCAAATAGTTTTGAAAATAGTCTTTTTCGAGCGCGTGTAATCCTAGGTTTTCGTCCTACAGTCAAGTATTGCTCTGATACCACTCTGTCATACCCCAATTTCTGGAGCATGTTGTGCATCATGTACCAGTCCCTGGATCAGTAGCTGGTACGCACAAGAACACAGATATGATAATCGAAAGCATACTTCGAATAGGTAAATATTATAATACCTGAGATATCACCTTTAGTGGCGGTTCGACGAGGATACAGAACTATCCAAGTCCGTCCGACCGACTAATGGTGAAGCAGACAATCAGCGGAAACACGGCCCAAGCCTACAGGCAGACTTGAATGCGAACGAAAACCATTCGCCGTCGTCTCTTACGAAAGCTTCTCTCACTAAAAACGTTAAGAGCAAACCGTGAGTACATAATGTACTCAGCAAACCCTAACACAAGGGGTAAATACATGCAGGGGTGTAAACAAGGATGAGGCTGATGGTTCAGTGTATCGGCGGAAAGCCAATTTTATGCAAGGGTTGGTTTTGAAAACAAAACCAGTTCGCAAACTAAGTCAGGCATGGAGATTAAATTTTAGTGGGGTTGGTCGGCCCTGGGGGAGATAATGGTTCAATCCCGCCAGTTCCTCAATTTTTAATGCTGGCCGGAAACCAGCACACGGCTCCAAACCGGCGTTTTCCAAAAACACACACGCCAAGGATAACTCACGCAGAAAAATCTAATCATTGTGTGGCCATGGCTTTCGCGTTGTCCAATACCGTGGAACACGGCTATCCGGATAGATTCTTACACTCTGCAGAGGTTGTACACTTTCCCCACAAGGGTACCCAGTCCTCCCCAGTGCACTGGTTCGGAAACTGGATACTAATGGTCCCGTACCTGCCCAGTGTCACCTCGGTACCACCCCGGAAAATCAGCGACCAAGGGCTTCACATCAATATAAATATCATGGCCATCAACTTTCACTTGCCAGACCCGACGCCAACCTCGTCAAGATCCTCTCCTGGCTCCCGGTTGCAACTCCCTGCCTCCTGGTGGTACCGGGCGATCACTGGTAGGGTGTGGTTCCAAACCCTACCCATAATAGGGCCTCGTGGTTGCACTGCTGCTAGGCCAGGCGGCACAAGAACCGGTCCTTATACGACCGATGCAAGCATCTTCAATAGCTACCCTCCTGCGAGGAGTAGCGTCCCAGAGATAGCCTCCCCACTGAGGACTACCTCGCTTGCACCCGTCTAAAACATACCCCCACTATGGGTTGCACTTACTAATCCCACCCATTTTCACTTTACGCACACAACACCAAGCACGCACACATTTTCGCAAAAGCATGTGAGTCAGATTATTAAATACACGGTGTGAAAGAGTCCTAAGCAGCATATTGATCCAACACATCATTAAAGAATTAATGATGGTGGATTCCTAGGTTTATCAAGGGAATTTGGATAAGCAATTATCAAGGGATGGTGGCAATCACAAATACTTAGGTCATTCTAAGCATTTAAATCATTTTAAATTCCATGCAGGTTTTATTTGAAATCAAGCTCTAAATAGGATCATTTGTAATCATGGGTTCAACATGATCAATAGGAGTTAGGGCTTGCCTGGAAATCGCTTTCCTAAACTTTAAACTCTGACTCGAGACTTGATTCTCTGAGTTGCTCTTCGTACTTGGAGCTTGTATCTCTGGGTTGGTCTTCGCGCTTCAAGTCCTCAGCGGCTCTTCAAAATCTTCAGGCTCTTCCTCGACTCTCGCGTAAACTAGCGCATAAAACAGTACGTATAAACTACCGCAAAAAGAAATAAAAGAGCAAAAGAAATAAAGATTCGAGAAAAGCCAAATAAGATCCAAAGAAACTTCGCGAAGAACGAGAGACTTAACTATGCATGATGCAGCATATTAATGCAGAGCAGGTTACATGTCATAGGTGATATACCTGGCCTTGTAAGGGCCATATTCACCTAGACAAGTTATTAGCTATTTATATTCTCTATTAAATGCTCATGGGTGTGGGGTTATGCGTATGATCCTTGTTGGGTGAACACCTTGGGGGTGAAAGTGATGAGATGCATATGCTTCATTGATGGTGATTGCGTGCATATCTAATATGCAAGCTTCTACATTATTTCTGTAAAAGAACATGCATGAATGCAGGCGATGGTATATGCAGCGTGTGTACGTGACTATGCGCGGTATGAAGGCATGACTGCAGATAAAATGCCAAAATTCAATAAAGGCAGCTGGCAATTAAAATACCAGGTAACTCCAATAAGATCCAATAGAAGATCAATTAAAAGAGCAGAGCAATAAATCAAAAGGGGTTGGGCGAGGATACTAGGTTAGGTTTGATCGAGTGAGGGGTGATTGGCTTGGGTTAGGTTCGAGATTGGGTTTGTGATAAGACAAGGGTACTAGGTTGGAAATGGAATGGTACGAATGATCGCTAGGTTTAACGCTAGCGAGCAAAAGAATGAATAGGTGATGCAGAGGTGAAGTGAGGGTGCGGGAGATATTAGGTGGAATAGCATCACAGGATGGGTTAGGTGTACATGCGCAGATATTTGCGACATGAGTGATCATCGCATGATCCGCTGAGAAAAGATATAAAGAGTGAGAGATATTTCAGGAGGTAAAGATTTCTAAACCTAGTGTGGGGCTCCATGGATAGCACCATGAGGTACTTCGCGATTCCACGAACCCGTGGGCGCAAAAATCACCCAAAACAGAGTTCGGATTAAGAAGATATGGACGTTTGAAGATTGGAGGGCTGATTTGTAATTATAAACGGGTTTTTGAGGGCTTAAGTGTAATTACAGAATAAGTCTAGGGACCTATCTGTAATTATGAAAAAGTTTGGGGGTCTGAGTGCAAAAAGACAGGGGTTAAAACATAATTACAGAAAAGTTTAGGTACTTTTCTGTAAAAATGCAGGGCTTAAACAGGATTATTGAAAAGGTCAGGGGCCTATATGCAAAATGTACAGGGTTCTGGGAATTTCTGGAATTTCTGGATTTATTTTTCTTTAGGAAAAAGGGATGTGTGACTGACATGTGGGACAGGGGGGGTCAGGCGTACTGTTCTGTGGATTTTGTCCACTGTGCGGTGGACCGGGTGGGCACGTGCCTGTGGACCACGGTGCACCGGATGCACCGGGCTGGGAGATGGTCGGAGAAAGGGTCGCGCGGCGGTGGCTCACCGGATTACTCGCCGCCGGCGTTACGGAGGGGAGAGAGACGACGCGAAGTGGTCGACGGGGGTCAGCGCGCGAAGGCGGAGCCGGGTGTTCTACGTGTCGATGTCGACAGTCGACGGGGCGGCCTCAAGGGCTCGCCGGAGTTGTGGGCCGCGGCGGTGGGCAAAGGGGAAAGTGGTGCGCGGGTGCGTGGGGGCGAGTTTGGGCGAGTGTGAACGTGTGCGCGCGGGTGAGAGAGCTTTGGGTGGTCTTAACCGAGTCGGGGAGGGCTCCATGGTGGCCGGGATCGGAGAGGAGGGCGACGGCCATGGCGGTGCTCGGCGAGGAGGTGCGCGCGATGCGAGGGAGTGGAGAAGGAGAGGCCGAGGGGGAAGGGGAGCTCCAGGCGGTGCTCACCGTGTGCACCGCGGCGGCGAAGGAGGCCGGGAGAGGGAGATCACCGGAGGGCCGGAACCCTAGCTCGAGGGAGAGAGAGAGAAGGGCGAGTGAGGAAGAAGAGGGAGAGGAGCGGGGTGCGGCGCGTTTTATCGACGAGGAGGAGTAGCGGCCACGGAACCGGCAGGGCAGCGGGAGCGGCGGCGACGGGTCGGTGTCGGCGGCCGGGCCCCGGGCGCGGCGGTAGGGGCCGGGCGCGGCGGCGCGCCGCGTGGGAACGAAGGTTCCGACAGGTGGGCCCCACCTGTCGGCGGGAGGGGGAGGAGATGGGCTGGCTGGGCCGGACTGGGCTGGGGAGGAGGAAAGGGTTGGGCCGCGTCGGGCTGGCGCAGGAGGAAGAGAAGGAAGAAAGCGGACTGGGCCAGAAGAAGGATTTCAGCCCGAAAGGCGATTTGGTTATGGAATTTGGTTTTCTATTTCTGGAATTTGAATTTGAATGAATTTCAAATTCAAACAAAAACAAAAGCTGATCAAAACCTCAAAACAAATCAAATAAAACACATGAATGCATATGGTGAAGTTTTGATGCAGATTTAAAATTTCAAACTTTTGAAAATTCAAGTGTATTAGCTCAAACTCGGACAAATTTATTTAATTTGTTGTAAATTCGAAAAGTTCAAGTTTTAGTGAACTTTTAAATGTAGACAAGCACTTGAGCACATATTTTATTTTCCAAAAATCCCAAATTCAAACTAGGTTCAATTATTTGGTGAAATTTTATTTTTGAAAAATCATGTCAAGGTGAGGGTTTAGAAAAGGTTCAAATTTGGAGCGATTTTTGTCTCTTTTCGAGTTTATTTATTTATTTTATTTCTGTTCTTTTCTTTTTCTTTTGCCTCTGAAAAGTAGGGTATTACAAGGACGCAGCTTCCATGTTCTGATTTTGTGTTCCATTGCAGCAAAGACTTTCTAAAATACAAAATCAGAGCCGCCAGTGTAGGCAGTAGGCACTGCCAGAAGCCTTTCTAAACATACAGATCTTCGGGACCGTTATATCATTACTATCCATTTCCAAACCAATAAAATTATTTTCAGAATACTATGGGAGGGTGAGTAAAGCCTCTTGACAAAGCTTTGTAGCAGTCAGGGAAATTCCCAAACGTTTTCCACCTTCTATTGAGTATGCGGTATTGAAAACACAGAAGTTCAGTCAAGACAGTCTTCTTACAGTGACATCGAAGGTTACCTTGAAGAATGCTAGACAGAAAGATACGGACTTTCCAACATCTGAGCAAGTTGGAACCCAATGGAAAAAGGGATTTATTGCGACGTCGCTGGCATCACGATTTGCAACTAGTGAAATTATTGTGGGCGCGGGGAAGGCTTTGTTTAGGAAATCTCACACATTTCCAGCATACAATCTGTTTCCATCTTCTTTTTTTCGCGATCTCCTGGTACAAGATCCTACAGATTAAGGGTGCCTACTTCATTGAATCGAATATGTCGTAGCCCGTATTTTCGGAAACTTTGGGATTCCGAACGTGCCGGATTAGGACTCTACCGATGAGGGACGCCTTGTCGGTTACGAGGACTATTTACGGAAGTTGATCTCATATTTCTTTAGATACAATCCTACCCTGACTTGTGAAGGGGGTAAGACCCACCTACAAATGTAAACACCCCTCCCTATGGGAGGGGGGCTGGCCGGTCTACGACCGAAGACACACACCAACATATCTCGCCGACACGGCAATACAAGAACACACTAGACGTAGGGTTGTTATCCTTCGGGAGGCCCGAACCAATATAAATCGTGTGTCTCTCTTGATTGATCTTCGTATAAGCAAAGCGCTCGTACCTCTCCAAATATCTGCCGAACACCCCGTTCAATCGGGTGACGACAGAGGCGCGCCAGGTAGGGGCGCATTGCTGAAGATCCGTCAAGGTAGTCATCGGTACACCGGAGTTGCCGCCGGCTTGATCGTGAAGGATGCAAGCGGACAAGGTCAGCAATACGCTGCGTCATCTTCGACACGGTGGCGGCGGCGAAACCCTTGCCTCAAGTCCAAAGGCGGCCCAACATCGTCGATCCGATCTTCGTCGCACGCGGCAGCAGTGGAGTCGACGAATTCATCTTGTCACGCACCTGCAGCCGAAGACGGGAAGGTCTCCCGAAGACACATCTGCGTGTGCATCCTCAACAGGGCACGTAGCTTTGCATGGCTGGTGCTTTGTCCAGATCCTCCATCATATGATCACGTCATTGATTAGACAACAGAGAACATTCCTTCTTCCCTTGGTTTATGTATCTTTATTTGATTTATGGTGATCAAGCTAATTAACTGACTACTAATCGCCACATGATGATCCTTTTCCGCATGGATGAATTGCACCATTATACCACGATGGTGTGCTGAAGATACCGCGTAGAAGAGATCGAGTTGTACTCGGCGAGATTGCCGGCATATCGTACTCCAGAAGGCTACTTCATCGAGACGGATACAAGGGCACTCTCGACGAACGCTATCGCTCTTCAGAGCAGCGATCGCCCGAAGCCACCATCAAGAATCCGGCACTCCGTCGATCGTGTCGCCGCACAAACCCCAGCACGTCATGAACTCGACGAGACCGATCCCGATCAGAACCCGATCTTCTACCGGGATCACGAGTCGGACACGTGCCGTACATCTACAGAATACAGGGAAGATTCTTTCTTTGTTAATTACTCTCACGACTCATCGTCTTCCAATAAGCACGCATGCATACAGCCGTGTGTTTGCATGATTTTAGCAACAACCGATCTGTCCACATAAGGAATTCATCAATTTCCTTATTATATTGTTTTCTTATATCCAAATCCTCATTGATTAATGTTTGTTTGGACGCTTTGTGCATGTTATGACTGGACAACACCTGATTCACGGGCGAATACGTATGTTGCTGGCTTTCATGAAAGCGAATACAAGCGAACCCGATCTCCCCAAACACATCACCAAGCTTCGGTATGCGGAGATCTCGCCGAAGGCATTTGCTCTTCACGCACCGATTACCTGGAGCTATCATCGGGAGTTCAAGTCATAGAAGAGAAGTTCGGGAAGCCTAAATCTTTGATCCCGCACCCGTGCTGATGTCTGACGAAGCTCATGCACAAGCCGACGGATGCCTCGAGCATAGTTAGCAACAATGTCGAACACTTTGCATGCTCCCGAAGAACGAGCTACTCAGCAACTTCACCGGGGGTCTCAGCTGTCTTCGGGAAGTCAAACACTTGATTGTATCCAGAACGACGAGTACGGAGATGCACGCTCCAACCAATGCCGAAGGCCTCCTACGATAAAGGGAAGATTTGTTCTTTATTAGTTTTGTCTTCTTGATCGCTTAACATGCTGATTTAAATATTCGGCATCACTTCGGATTTATTTATTTATTAAATCAAGCCGGATGTGCATTATTTTGATCATGTCTGTGCCTAATTTTTCTTAACATCATGCTAATCAAGAATTCGGTCTTTGTTGACTACATATGCATGTACCGAACATCTTCGAGATTATTGGCATGGAATTCGCCGCTCAATGGGCGGCCTCATCGGGAGTTTCACGCAGTTCTGGCTGAGTGATCGGGAGATTCTCGACCAGCTGGCATCATTGGTGTCCTGAAGCCGAAGTCATGCTGTATTGTCGATATCGAATTATCAACTCCCGAAGTTATGCTTGGGGCTGTTCAATAATCCCAAAGTTCACATCCAGAATACTTCATCAAGCGGCTTGGGGTTCAGATAAGCCGAACAGATCACTCTCTTTTATTATTTTGTTTTATATTATATCTGCTCCTTTCTCTACTTGCATATTTCAGCATTCATAAGTAGAGAATCTCGAGCATCCTCGTATTCATATCTTGTCTGCACGTACTTTGTCATGTGCCTATTTAATTTTTTGCATGTATTAGCTGCTTGATCAATCGCACTACATAGCAAAAAGCTTTGCCTTTACTACAGAATAGCATTTGCTTGCTTATTATCAGTGAATTGGGATTTCTCTAGGCTCGTTTCCTAGCTGATCATTTAAGCAAGATATTTATCTCTGGACATTATACTGGTTTTCTGGATATTCATCTCTGGATCATTTATTTATCATCGGAATCATCATCCGGAATCTATTGAACATTGGGGATTTTCATCCGGAATTTATTGATTATTGAGATATTCATCTCCGGAATTTATTTATTATTATCTTCAACCGGAATTTCAGTGATATTGGAATATTCATCCAGGAATTATTGGAATTTTCATCCGGAATTTTGTTGATCTTCGGAATATTCATCCGGAATCTTATTGATGATTAAGATATTATTCTCTGGAATTCAAATTCACTTTTAAGTTATTTCTGACCATATGGATATTCATTATTGGTTATCTCACTGGCCATCGGATATTTATCTTTGGGCATTCTATTGGCTCTTCAAGTATTTATTGGTCATATTACCTGGGTTATTTACATTGGTTATTGCTCTATGGATTATCGACTTTTCAGTCATATATCAAGTTTGTCCCTTCGGACCTATCAAATTTGTCCCTTCAGACACAAAGGCCAAGCCCTTCGGTTAGTCTACTAAGTTTGGTCGCTGTCCTGGCCCCACGTTTGGTTTACAGGCGCGGTACGAACAGCCTTTCCAGACACCAAAGTGTCGTAAGACTTAGCCACAATGATGGTTTGATAAGTTATATGGCCCTCTTGTGAAAAGGTTTGGGGGGAGACCCTTAGCCCCATGTTGGTTTTATAAGCTGGATCTCCCCAAACAGGTCGCCGTTCGACCCAAAAACACTTAAAATGTGTATAAAATAGGACAATCTACATGCCTTACTGATTTACTACTTTCCTGCACACAGTTGAAACTGTGTACTGAAAAGCAGGGGGGATCATACAGGCATTAAAATATTGTTCGGGCCTTCGCCCCATCATTACAGCAAAGAAGTTTTTATTACAAGCTCCTTGAAAGGAGCTGAATTACTCCTGATATTACACCAGCTGCTCTATTTCTTATTTGAAGCTGATTTGAAGCACTCTGTTACACACAAGGCATGGTGGATTATCTCTTGCATCAATCCCGAAGCCAAGCTTTATTGTTTATTGCTGCCATTCATGAGCTGATATGTTGAAATTGAGGATTATTCAAGTACTGATATGATTAACAGAATCTATAGCATGCTTTGCTCTTGGTTCGTACAGCAGATAAACAAGGAATTGGTATTATTATCAGAAGATGAATATTACTTCAGCAATTTTGTACAGAAGCACTTTATCACGCTGAAGTTGCACATGGAAGTTAGTTGATATTCAGAACAGGTTCTGTTGATATATGCTATGCGACAAATACAAGTCAAGCTCTCCTGGTTGTTGATCAAGCTTGTAGCCGCTTTCCTGCCATGCTCAAGGGATCAAACTTAGTAACATGTGCGCATGAAGATTTATTGATGCTTATGTACAGAAGATTGGATTGCATTTTCTTTTTCTGGGTCTAATCAAGAAACATCAGACTTCGGACCTTTGATGAAGAACGACGTGACTCTCAACTGTTACATATTCAGAAGAAAGCTTCATCTGGTTTATTATTCACGTTGATGCAAAAAGGAAATTATTATTCTATTGAAGAAGATATGCAAGTGGGTTGCTTATTTCAAGTAGAGACAAACTTGACGGTCCTGATTCGATACGGAAGTAGAGTGACTCCAAGCTGTCGTATTTTCATTTGACGTTCTGGCATTCATATGCGGTTCACCTGCTCGCCGAAGAACACAGTTATTTCATCCTTGCATGTGCGCTTGAGGCTTCTGCCTCACGTGCATGCGCTGATTGAAAGACGTTGACATGCGCGAGAGCTCCTAGCTGCCTCGCTGCCGAGCACGCCGTGCTCCACGGGTCATTACCGTGTTTGTCCTTTCCCTGAAGACACCGGAATGACGACGGACCACGGCTCGCTTACTCGCCAAAGGATATGTCTATTATACCCTGTCTGTATGTTCGCTTGAGGTTGTTGTCTCGCGTGCATGCGGTCATTCAGAAGAACAATGTGGTTCTGAGCTGCCACCTCACCGAACGCTTCTGCATGCTCGCTTGAGGCTGTTGTTTCGCGTGCATGCGGTCACTCTGAAGGACAATGTGGCTCTGAGCTGCCACCTCGCCGAACGCTTCCGCATGCTCGCTTGAGGCTGTTGTCTCGCGTGCATGCGGTCACTCTGAAAGATAATGTGGCTCCAAGCTGCCACTTCGCCAAACACGTGCTCGCTTGAGGTTATTGTCTCGCGGCACGCGTTCACTTTGAAGACGTTGATTTCTAAACTGCAACAGACCCGTTCTGCCGAAGATTTTGTTTATTAAAGATTATCAGCATGAGTTGACATGAAGGAGAAAGTAAGGATTGCAGGAGTTATTTCAAAGTGCTCAAGACTTCGGAAGAAAACTAGCCTAGGGGCTTCATCTCAGTTTTCGAAGATTTCAGCACGAGTTGTTAACATGGCTCCTAGCTGCCACGTACATGTTGATCCAGATCAAGAATCAAGCGCTTAATTTGAGGGCTTCGTCAGAATTCTCCAAGCTTCGGATATTTGAAGACATCAAGACTGCGCGTTCGAGATTTCTGAAAATACATATGTCATACTTTCATCAAAAGACCTTACCTCCTAATATCGCCGAAGGTGCAAGTGTTATTCAGAGTTCAGATTGTTGAAGACCGTGATTACTTCCCGAAGAGGAGCATCGATGATAAATTCCCGAAGACTACCTAGTGATGGTGATGATTTCTCGAAGACTAGTAATGGTGAAGAAGACGGACGAAAGAAGATGATGTTGATTTTCCGAAGACAGAAGCGATGTTATTGGAAGGCAAGGCCGAGGCTTATGTCGTAGCCCGTATTTTCGGAAACTTTGGGATTTCGAACGTGCTGGACTAGGACTCTACCGATGAGGGACGCCTTGTCGGTTACGAAGACTATTTACGGAAGTTGATCTCTTATTTCCTTAGATATAATCCTACCCTGACTTGTGAAGGGGGTAAGACCCACCTATAAATGTAAACACCCCTCCCCATGGGAGGGGGGCTGGCCGGTCTACGACCGAAGACACATACCAACATATCTCGCCGACACGGCAATACAAGAACACACTGGACGTAGGGTTGTTATCCTTCGGGAGGCCCGAACTAGTATAAATTGTATGTCTCTCTTGATTGATCTTCGTATAAGCAAAGCGCTCGTACCTCTTTAAATATCTACCGAACACCCCGTTCAATCAGGTGACGACAGAATACATATGTGTTACGACGAATTGGAGGGAGTTAACAGATGATCTTGCTACAAAGAGGAAATGCTTAGGTTTTGGATGGCTAAGAAGCCTTGGTTTTGCCAAGTAACCATACACGAAAAACCGAGAGTACCTGAAGACGACAAGGCACACGAGAAGAGTAGCGCGACGGCAGATCGACGCCGGCGACAGCGGGCAAACGATGAGCCTCTTCCTGGACGCACTGCACACACGCAATGGTGGCACCGGTCGGGAAACATCCTGTCCGTGCTACTCTATTTTAAAAGGACGGTCCTGAAGCCGCTGGAAACTTCGGCTTAGTAATTACACCATTCTGTTTTTTTTCCTTTTTGGTTGCAATTACTACTACCTCCAGGCAGGGGGCCACGATTCTTCCATGCTCTTTCGCAGGCCTTTTCCCGAGCTGATGATATACAGTAATATATTGTTTCTTTTTTTTTAACTTGGTTAGTTCATTTTTGAATTATTAATGTCAACAAAAGAATCATTTTTGAATTATTAATGCAAAAAATCTATGGAAGCGCATGATGTGCTTAGTAATTAGGCGAAATTTGCTACAACACACTAGAAAAGTGTGGTTTTAACTACAACACACTCTAACTCTCGTATTTAGCTGTATCACACTCTAAAAGTATGGTATTTTAGGTGCAACACATTAAATAGAAGAAAAATGTTTTTTCAACTTTTTTATCTGTACAAAACACGTTACAACCTGACTTTGCACGGTGATACATTGTTGTATTCTCTATCCATGTGTTTTCGTTCATATTTTTTTTAATTGTTTAAATCACTTTTCATTGAGAATATTTTTTGTTGTGTAAAACAAAGTATGTGAACTATGAGAAAAAAATCGGCAAAAATAATATAGGGATAGAGAATGCAACAATGTATCACTGTGCAAAGTATCATATTGTAATGTGTTTCGTACAATGATATAAAAAAGTTAAAAAAAAACATTTTCGCATGTTTAGTGTATTGCACTTAAAATACGACATTTTTAAAATATGTCACAGCTAAATACAAAAGTTGAAGTATGCTTTGACTAAAACCACACATTTCTAATGTGTTGTGGTAAATTCACCTCGTATTATTACTTACTTCCGTGCTAATAAGTCAGAGACTTGAACTTAGATTGGTTGATTCAAGCCCAAGAAACATAACCATCACCTACTTGGTAGTCATCGTGATTTTCTTACTCAACAAGTATGAATGTTGTCAATAAATCAGTAATGATTCGGCATATTTGATGATCGATCAACAGCGCAATAAAATTTTCATCAGCAAAATAAGGGATACAGTAAAAGCGATCTCTGAGAAAATCAATTCTAGAACCCATGTAAATAATACCTGAATAAGAAGTTCTTCCTACTTCCTGGGGTGTCGAGCATAAAAGAAAGAAAACATCACTAGGGAAGATGCTTTTGCTGCAGCATGAATAAGCCTTAATGTGTATATCTAATCTCACAAAATTCCAGAATAATCAAGTTCGGAGTTAAGCAATGAGATTCCTCTGCTTTACTTTAGGGCAACGTATCCTATAGGAACCAGGTTCGTGTGAGAACTATGAGAACTTTAATCTGGGCCATATGATTTTGATCCAATGGAGCGCATAAATTCAGATGGGAGGGGGGATTTGCAATTCCCCCTCCCACCTCTTCCTATGCGCCACCCTTAGATCAAGATCATGTAACCCAGATTGAAGTTCTCATAGTTCTCACACGAATCTGGTTCTCATAGGATACGTTGCCTTTCTTTAGATGCCGCAATGCTGCTGGATAATTCACAAAGAACTTAAACAACGTTTACCACTGAATTGGAAACGGTCCTGTATTTACATAATTACACAACTATATGACTTGTACAGAAACATAGCATACTAACCTCCAACACACAAGTGTTTATGCCTTACAAACCTTACCAGACTAGCAGCATCTTAAGGAAATGAAGTGTTCATACAGATAACAGTCACAGCGCAGGAAACAAGCAACTCATTATATCATATCTTCATCATCATATATGTCAGGTTCTGGGGCAGGAAGCTTCAAGCAACACACTACGTAGTAGAAAAAACAATGAGTGCTATCTTTAATCTCAGTAAATTTCCCAGTACTGATGCTGTATGAAAGAAGTCTCTCTGTCTTGTCATCAGTGAGGAAAAGAACCTCCCGCTCCATGTCGATAGCAATAATTTCATAATTACAAGCCCAAAAAAAATCATCTGCATAGTGAACGAAGTCATCCCTTCCAAATGCATCACTCATACTAAGACGATGCTCAACAGTCCACCCTTCTGGATTATAATAATCATGACTCCAAACTAGAACTGTGCGACCGTCCTCCTCAGCCACTGCATAGTATAAGGTCCCCCGATATTGACCAAGGCAACCTCTGAAACAGTGATCCACAACACAGTCGACACTGTGGAATGGTAACTTAATTGTCCAGTTAGAGGGTGGCCTGCCAATTTGTGCTGTCTCCAATTCCTCTAACACCCAAACATCAAGATCTGTGTGCGCATGCAAGTATCCATCAAGGAACACATGTGGTCTTCCAGAAACCGATACCAAATGAATCTTAGGATCCAGCATATTCTGATACACATGCCACGTAGCATTGCGAGACGAAAACATCTCAACTTGGTTCAGGCCAAACACAAGATTGCTAGGGCCACGGTCATAGCGAAAGTTGAAGACACAAAAGTGTGGTGATATCGTTGGATCGAAGCCCAATTTAACAGTATAATGAAACATGTCGGGCTTTCGCTGAGCATCAGGAAGTGTTCTCCATTCTCGTGTTGCTGGGTTACACACAATGAAGCGGAAGATGTCAGGACAAGTTTGGCAACTCCTGTACTCACAAAGCATTAGGCCATTGCAACAGTCTACTAGCTTTAGCTGTTCATAATCTGGCAAGAAACTAAGAGTTCCATCAATATCTTCATTCTTTTTCGACAAACTAACAAGTTTGATAGCATTGCTGCTACGGTCTTGGTAGAAAAAACCAGTAGGAACTTTTGGTAGCTTCTGGCAATAGTGAGGATTCGACGAGAAAGAAAGCCAGGTTTTGCAGACGCATTTAAAGCGGAAAAAAGATTTGTATGGCAACCGGGAGAGGATATCCACCACCAGATCATCAGTAAGCTTGGCAGCAGAAGTATCCTCCATAGGATCCATCATGTCTTTGGTATTGCTTACTGGAACCAAAACTATCAATCAGAATACAGGTGAAATAATTTATCCAATTGTAGGAGAACTGTGCATCCTTTCATTATAATGCAGAAAAAAAATGAAGTGCTTCAAAATTAGAAACAGGGAAATTACTATGGTATTCAGAAATTTGAAACTGCTACAATGGAAACGAAGCAGTTCATCACAGTTTTCTTGGGAGATATTTTGGGATCAAAGAACTCTAAGTTAGGCAGTATAAAATCCATTTGAATTATTTATCGGGATAAGATAACTGGTTATTTATCCATCAAAGTTTAAAGAGAAAACTAAACAAACATGCAAATGAATATTTGAACCAAAAACGAGGACGTGACTATACAGGAGCTGTATCAACAAACATATTGCACAACCCTTTTAAGGATGAGTTTTGATTAATAAAAAAGTATAATATTTCTTCACACTAGGATCCTCGCAGTGTGCACATGATACTTGTTCCAAAGAAACGACAGAACCTTACAAGCCCAGGTTCCTGCAGCTAATTTCTTTTGTCGCTATGGCTTGTAGAATGGAGATGGAAGCAAAATAAAGAGGTTTGGCCACATATTCATGCACAGAAGCAGATATCATTATCCAGCCTTTCAACATGGTGGTGAAGATTCAACCAGACCTGGGGATGAAGATGAGGCACCGAGCTATATTTGTTCGGAAGAGAGATGGGCATAATTTAGTGAAGAATCTATTCACAGACGGGTCAGTTTGATGCAGCCAAGAGACCCGTAAGATATAGGTGCCTCTTGTGTGGTTCAATTGCCACCTTTCACTTTTGACTCAAAAACATACTAAGTACTCTTTGTATTGGATAACAACTTTATCCATATCACCATAATCTAATACGGGTAAACAGATTGAGTTTAGGTGTGTTCCATGTAGCACACACATCTCAAAAAAAGTCAACAGACACAGTAGTTAAGGTATGATCCATGTATTATTTCTAGAATCAAATACGAGGTACCCATAAATGGATGCAAGCCATTTTTATCGAGGGACTATAAAGTTCCCACAAGAGTGCAGAATATATGTCTTTGTGCATCAGAAAGCTGATTCCATGTACTACCTCCTATCCCTACTTAATTAGCAGGTTTCCATTTTTAATGTGTATGGAGGTTGGCAACTTGCAACTGTCCCAACTCCCAACTGATTGAAAGCCAGGGTAATTAGAGATAATACTCTATGCATATCAGAAAGATAAATTTTCGACAGAGCATAGAAAATAAATCTTTCTATAGGAACCCATCTGGTACTGAATATGGGCGCACAACAGAGTTCAATCTTTGCATACCAATTTTATTTTTTTTGGTGCATTCAATCTAAGTTCCAGCGAACTAGAAATTTATATTTCACCAATCCAAGTGTCAACACGAATTGGAGTGAGCTAATAGCAGAGCTTGCTCGAAAATGGAGATGTTAGGGTTTGGAGAGAGAGAGAGAGAGAGAGAGAGAGAGAGAGAGAGAGAGAGAGTACCTGATCAGGTCGGGGTTGTATGAGACAACGAAGCGGGTGGAACGACGCCGGCGAGGACAGGCGCATCCTCCGCAGCGGGTCGGATTCCTCGATGGCCTTGCGGCGTCCAACTCGACACGGCGATGGCGAGCCTTCTCGGCCAGGAACGCGCAGCCCCACTCGATGAGCGGATAATGCCAGAAGATAGAGCAAATTAGGCAAATTGGAGAGGCAAATAGACCATTGCCTCTCGTGTACAGTAAAGAGAAGAGGCAGCTTTTTTTTGACTCCAACGACCAAGAGGCAAACTGGAGAGCCAAAGATAGAGCACGCGTCCGGGGACTCGTCGTGTTCACCGCGCCGCCGTCGCGCGCACACCCGCTGCGCCACCACCGATGCGCGCCCGCCCCAGCACCCCTGCGCCGCCACTCCACCGCGCTTCATGTTCCGCCGCCGCACAAAGATGTGGAGCCTGTCCCTGAAGCGATCGTCGTCCGTGTCGATGAGACGTCGAGGAGCAATGTCTCTGGGGTGAGCAGCGCGGCGTCAAGGTCTGGGCGCGCGCTCCTGCGCCTCGGACGCAATGAGCTCGCGTGCTCCTACGCCTCGGCCGCCATGAGTTCGCGCTCGCCAACGCCCTAGCGGTTGACCCATATCACCACGACGCCATCCACAACGTTTCGGTCCACGGCGAGAGCGTCCGACAGAGGTGGCATCCACATCGTCGTGAAGGAGGGCCGAAGGGTGGAACTCGGCACAGAGGCTGATGACCGGCGGCAGGGAGAACTCTGTTTCCGGCGACTCGGCTGCGTGAGAGCGGATGGACAGGGGTCAGGGACGTGCGCGACCATGTGGAGTACCTCCGTGCACAAGTAATTGCAGAACTACTCACAGGAGAAAGCGGAATCGCCGACGGCAGTGGAGGGGGTCAGGTGGGGTTGAGTCACTTGAGTGGGGTTGGAACCGGCAACGACGACGCCGACGTGCCTGCGCTCGGTGACATCCCAGCGTGCCTCCCCCGCCTTCCTTCTTCCCCATGCACGGCGACGCCAAGCTGCCCCGACCGTGACGGAAGGTATGCTTTTGAGGGGAGAAAGAGAGAGAGAGAGAGAGAGAGAGAGAGAGAGAGAGAGAGAGAGAGAGAGAGAGAGAGAAATTGCATTTTTCATAGTCACTCTCCTCCCATGCAAAATGCCTCCTTTTTTGTTTTTTGCATACTCTCTTGGAGATGAATTTAGTTGTGCACAGTAACAATTGGAGATGCAAACAGCACAACTCGAGAATGCTCACCCATATGCCAATAGCATCAACTGCAACACCATATTTTATTACCATTTCCCCCCTTTAGGAACTGTGAATCTTACTGGATCTCGCCTTGGCCCGTGTCGCTCACGCCACAAGCTTGGCTCGCCATCTGCCTTGTTGCGCCAGTCGAGCTTGCCACGCGTCGTTGTCGGCCTCGTCACCGTGGCCAGACCTCGATACGAGCCATCCTCTGCCTCACCGGCACGGCCCAAGCTATTTGTGTTACCGTCCGCCTCGCCCAGCATCGCAAATGGGCGTGTGGCGGCTACGGCGAGCTGGGTCATGGTAAGCGCGGCTGCGCAATTGGCTTCATCAACGCACTGGTTTCCCCTGCCGGTTGATCTTAAAATTGTGTTAAACTAGCCACAATGATGGCGCATTTGAACCCGAAAACCTCATAGACTCAAAGCAATTGCCTTATCACTAGCCACAACATCATAGTTTACAAGTAAAAATAAAAACACAAATCTATTTGATATTTTCTTACACGGGCCATGCTGGGCCGCCCACTGGGCCACTGTTTCGTGTGTTGTCTAACACGAATTTTGATGGGCCGTCATGCCTCCACCGGGTCAAAATGGCCATGCCCGCACATCATATCTGCCAAACTGTTCATCTACAGCGCAACAGTAGCCGGCGTCCCTCTCCGCGCCGTCCGATTCCAGGCGCGCGTCCATCTGTCCGCCCGTCCCCGCGCCTCTTCCTCCGTCGTCCGATCCCCGCATCTGTCCATCCGTCGCACTCCCGTACCCAGGCTTCCCGATTCTTCCTCGCCCTCTCCCGATTCTTCCTCCGGTCTCGCTCTCCTCTCGATCCTTCCCCCGCAGTCTGCTCGCTCCCGGCGCCCGCGCTTCCTCAATCCTCCTGATGGCGCTTCTTCTTGTGGAGCGGCGCCATCGCCGACGGCTCCGGCGGCGCTTCCTCCGGGCAAGTTCTTACGCCTAGCGCTAGGCAGGGCCCCGTCCCCAATCGCAAGGCAGTATCGCCAGTCCTGCCGGCGTTCGCCCTAGAGCAAGTCCCGCTGCTTCTTGCCCTGCGTTTGTCGTGGTCCGCCCAATGGCAAGTCCGGCTGCCTCGCCTGCATACGAAGTACGAACTGCCGTATCACGGTGCCTCAGCAACGCCCCTGCTTGTGACGACGGACGTGGCCAATCCCCTCCGTGATTCGCTCCGCTGCTCCACCTGGGAGCCCCTTCCATGGCATGCGCGATTTAAAGATCGAGTACCATCGCAAGGTGATTTTTCCGTCTACTTTTATTTCACAAGATTTGCATCTCCTTCTGTCATGTACTAATTTGGGCGTCCTAATAGTGGCTACTTAATTGCCCCTGATTACAGTTTGCTACTGCTGTCCCGTCGTTACCGCCGCTGCACCCCTACTGGTGCTCTACAACCAGTACATCCAGGCGATATGCAGATTTCTTCTGTGCTTTCATTCTGACCAATAGTTGTTTGCCTGATGCTAATTTGATTTTGTGGTACAGTCTATTTTCTTTTGTTGGAACTCAAGCAATTCGTTGTGGAACTCATATATGATTGTTTGGACCTTAGTGAAAATCAGTTTAGTAATAGGAGCTTTTTTAATACGCGATTCAGCAAGAGCATGGAATTCTATATTGTTGTTTTCCTTCCTAAATGAAATAGGCATATATAGTATCTCCTTTGTGTCCTACTGTACATTCCAATGTTTCAAATGTAGCACATTTTAGGGGGTTATTATGAGTAAACATTTATCAGTCAGGCGAGTTGTTGTTATTACTGATAATTCTATCTTGGAATCATGTCGAGCCTTGGTGACACATCAACACGTAATGATCGCCGTAAACAGAGGTCACTAACAACATCATCCTCAGCTCGAGATTAGTACGATATTTGGTGACTGATTGGCTTATTGTGTGCTGTTTGTTGTTCTCTTTTACTCAACTACTGATTTCAATGCATATCTTACTCTATAGAGTATGCAATTAGTATTCCATCAGCTGATTGAATAACATCGGAGCTTGCTGAGACATCAGATTCTAATGTACATGGTACACCAGGAAACATATATGATATATGCAGGTAGTACTGGATGCTTACATGTGTAGGTCAATCCCCCTGGCCGAGTTTTTTTTTTTTTTTAATACTGGATGCTTACATGTGTACTCCTTGCGTGCATTTCAAGTTTTTTTCTTGGCTTATAGATGTAATTTTTACATACAACTCACGTTATTTTGCAGCAGGCAGCACTGCTCATGCGATTGATCTGTCATCTGATGGAATAAAGTCGTTCCTTGCTGAGATATTAAGATCTAATACGTGCTGTAAATGAAGGCAACCTTTCTCAGGTTCAGTAGGTACAGCACTTGCTCCTTGCCTTCCAATTTCCAAATCAGGATGAAAATACATCATTTTTATCATATCCATATCTTATCTTATTACATTTCTTTAGTTTCTACTATGTCTGTGCATACTCCAGACCGTAGAAAGTTAGGAACTGATTTGAGCTGTCATCACAAGAATAAAAAATAAGCATAGGACGTTCTTTCTTTTTTTTTTTGACGGTCAACAGGGGGGAGGAGAACTCCCCACCTGATTCCATTAATCATTGATAATGGTGGCCCAAACTGGCCCAGTACAGATTACAAAAGATTTTACACCAAGGACGTTCTTTCTGAGATGATTCGGTGTTTGGTTGATATTTTATTGGAGAATCATGATGCTGGATGCTTCGCCTAACGCCTCGAAAAGTACATCACCAAGGTAACACACACTTTCAATTGCTTGGATCTCATGGCTCGAGTTCATTAGCACCTCCCAGTAGGCTACTGAACTGTCCAAGACATGTATTGGCAACTTACATGGTACTGATTGGATTGTGCTGGTGCTGAGCATGTTTTGAGTTGATCTGATTGATACGCATGAGGAACTTTGTAATACCTCAGTATTAGTTAGATGAACAAATGCAATTGGACATTTCCAATTGTGGGCCAAGAAAGTTCAGAATTTTTGCTTTTTTGGGGCATAAATTTTGATTTTAGATTAATAACATCGTGGTCATGAGAAGATCTTTTGATCATGCCAAGTTCTCTCACATGATATCCGACTTGGTACTTAAGTGTTTTGCAACTGATATGTTGGGCTCATATACTGGAGTTCACGTCAAACTTTGATTGTTTGTATTTATGGCGCACACTTGAGATTGTCTCAATGACACTGCATTGATACAAAGACATGACCTCCCCATGGAGGTCTACGGCAAGTTGAACCAGGAAGCGTAAGGCGGCTTCTCATGGGAACTTCTGAACTCCGCACCTTGCAGGAAGCGAGTAGGAAGCTAGCAAAAGGGTTGTGAACATCCAGGTATGTTCATTTCTGTACTTATTGTACTCGATTCAAATGAATAGTTTGATTTTTTTTCTCTGTTTTAACCTTCTTTCTACTACTGCAGTGATAAACTGATAATAATGGTGGCGGCTAAGAATATGATGCTGGCCTTTTGGGATGGTGTTGCAAACACAACACTGCATCTCAGTTGTCTTTCACTTTGGTGAGAATTTGTTTTATTTTATCCTTCTCCTCTATGTCTGTGAGAGAGATTAGTCGATTGGTTGTGTTATTACTTGCAATTATTTTTTCAATCAGTGATGCTCTTGTAGCAATGAAACATGGAAACAATATATGTGGCCGACTATATGTGAAATGTCAGATGAAGTTTAGCAAATAGAGTATATTTCCATGTGATTGTTTTCACAGTAATGTGATGATACCCGCGGCAACGCGCGGGGTTTTGGCTAGTTTGTCTATTGATTAGCTCATACCGAGTCGGGCCCATCAAAATTCGTGTCAGACTATAATCTAGAAGCACAGGATTCGGCAGTGGTGCAAAGACGTTGCTGCGAAGGAGGGGGGAGTGGGAATAAAAGGGGCGTTTGGCACTGGCAGGGCTTCTTGCCTAGATTTTGCTTCTGTTTTTTTTTTGTAATTATTTATAACTCAGACACTCACAACGCACGCACACTCACCTCTATGAACGTACATACGCAAACCTTATCCCTATGAGCATCTTCGAAGAATGAGCCGGCAAATTCTCCAGATTGATGAAGTCACCACTGGCGCATCGCTGTCGACGGCCATATCGCCTACCGCTGAAAGCACAAATACCGTTAAATCCTAGAAAATTCGCTCCCACCGGGAGTCTAACCTAGGACCTCAAAAGTGCTATTCGGATGCCTTAACTACTAGGTTAAGACCCCTTTCACTTGCTTATGCTTTTCATCAAAAACTACCAAACACCTAAACATAGAAGAGAAAAATCTCTCCATAACATTAGAAGAACTTCAAATGTCCTATGTACCATCAAAAATTTTCTGATGCCTTGTGTAACATTGAATGAAATTTTCCAACCCTTGTGTACCATTATGTTTCCTTTTACCGTCAAAGAGGCCACCCGTCATTTTCGTTCTAAATGACCATCGGTACCCTTCGTCCCCATAGGCCATAGTGTTCGCTGACGACGTCGGCTGGTTGATCTCCCTGCGCCCGCGCTCTCCTCGGGCTTCTTCACCTTCCGCTCTAGCGCCCGTGCTCCTCGACCTTGTCGTACATTTCTTTCGCCTCCTCGCCAAATCCCTCTGTCTCAGGCCACGATGTCGCGTTTGCTCCCTCTTCTCTCGGCAGTTCGCGCTCCATCCTCCCCGACCGCGCTGCCGCCGCCCTCGTCACAGCCATGGCTCGCGTCCGCTGCCTTTCAGTCCTCGCGCTCGATGTACAAGACGAAGATCCATTATCTACGTTAGGGGTGGGCAAAACAACCGATACCCAAACAGCGAAACGAAAAAACCGAGACCGAGACCGTAAAAAACGAAATTTCAATCTTCGGGTAATTGTTTGTGTACTAGACTTATACCCTGGGGTACCGAACTACCCAAAATACCTAAATTATTATTGATAGGTTTAAGATGTAGTACAAAGACTCATGCTGTGGTCACCTAACATTCTTTGTTACTCATGCATCATATTCGTATTTCTTCTATCATGTATAGTAACTTATTATCAACTTGATTGTATAATGTATTTTTGGTATAATCAAAGACCGAACCGAAATTTAGGTACCCAAAGTTGTCAGGTAACTAAATTTTCATTGTCATTTCGGGTAGGAATTCTAGATAACTGAAAATTTAAAAGACCGAAAAAACCGGACCGAAACTTTAGGTATTACTACTGAACGCCCGTCCCTAATCTACATCAGGCTCAAGAAGCACCTCCTCGCGGCGACATCTACTCCATCTTGTTCGTCCACTCTCTTTGCCAAGTAATGAATTCGTCGGCAGATCAGAGAAAAGAAACAAGAGGTTGTGCTGCGTGCTCCCTTGCCTTGCTCGAACAAGTTACAACTTCCCGCTTAGCCCTGATGCATCAATTCCCTGAAGGCCATGGACGCCACGGCCTTGGCCCATGCGACTAGCTCCCGCTTCATCCTCCTCTCGTCACTCCAGAGCACCAGATCGAACGTCCACGGAAAGGGCTCCACCTCCGGTGACGCCACTGTCTCCCGCGGGCACCACCACGGCCCCGCCCTGCACGACAACAGGGATGCGCTCGCCAAATTCATCCTCTTCTTCAAGGGCCAGTGGGTCTGGCAAGCAGCTGCCGTGAGAGGAGAGCAAGAACGACGCCTCTGTTTTTGCCGGCTTGGTCATTACGCAAGGGCAGTAGTCTTCTCATCTCACCGTTACTTCCTTTTGAGACTCAACTTCACGTTAGTGGTACATTTTTTTTGAGAAAAATTAAACCGATGGTACACATGGCCTTGGAATTTTTTTATGGGACACAAGGCATTGGAAGTTCTTCTAATGGTTTGAAGGGAATTTTCTCAACATAAAAACATATTCTACTGAAAACTGACTGAGAATCCATTCTTGTTTTGAACAGAGAAGCAAAAGCCAGAAAAATGAGCTTTTGACAGATTCTCTTCCTCCTCTCCTGTCCTTGACTTGCCCAACCTAAACTTTAACTCAAATCCTTGTTTGAAAAACTCGTAGATAACAAACTGAACGTCCGAATCACATGCGAAGAAATGATTAAGAGAGCAGTATTTGCGAGGGAATTAGGGGTTCCGATTATAATGCATGACTACTTAACTGGAGGATTCACCGCAAATACTAGTTTGTCTACGAACCGATTACACTGCGTTGCGATCCTTACAACGAGATCTTCAAAACTAGACCCCAATTAACTATATTTTGCAAACTTTTTTTAAAACAATATTCAAACTTAATCTTATTAGTAGTCATCTACTTATATTTAATTTATTTCGTTCGCTTATCTTCATGTTAATATGGTATACAAGGTGTGGACAAACTTAAGCTTTAATTTTAGAGATGTTACTGTGCATAATCCATTTTTGAAAAATCAGGATAAGCTATTTTGCCAAACAGCCTTACTAGATAAGTTGTTTTGACAACTAATCTGAAATAACCAAAGAATCTGTTTTGCTCAGAATCCAGTAAAAAATCTGTTTTCAGCATAATACAAAGCCCAATCAAACAGGCCCTAAAAATGCCCGAAGGTGGATGGCTTCTTCTCGTTCAGCCCTCGTGATATAAAAAATTTATACCGGCTACTCATCTTTAATTAAGTTTACTTTTGGAGTTGGTCTAAATTAGAAATTATTTTAAGTTTCACTTTGTTTAATTGTGACATCTTAACGCATGTTAACATAATGTCGGTGTTTAGAAATTTTGAAACTAACCTATTTGGCTAGTGACATAGTTGTTGATAGCTTAAGACTATTTTGATTAATATGATGTTTCGGTCATCCATGTTAGTAGGAAATATGATGTGAGAGAAGGAAAAAAGAGTGAGACAACAATGTGATCCATGTCATGACTTGGATTTCTCCTTCTTTTTTACAGTACTGTATTGTTTCTACTGCAGGTTCCACTGCTTTCTTATTATGTGCTATCTCATGTGCATGCGCAGACAATTAAAGGCTTAAAGTCCAAGACTCTAGAAAATCAAAGGGGGCAGCTGCAAAAATGACAATATCTAAAAGTCCCAAAGTCCAAGACTCTAGAAAATCAAAGGGGGCAGCTGCAAAAATAACAACATCTAAAAGGCCTAAAGACCAAGACTCCAGAAAATTAAAGGGGGCAGCTGCAAAAATGAGTCACTCTCTCTCTCATCATATCACCAACATTTAGAACGATTGCTTTGTTTAAAAAAATTTATAGACTACAAACCAAACGTTCGAATTGCAATCTAATTACACCGTTGTGATCGTTACGATGAGATCTTTGAAACTAGACCGCACGATGAGTAGTGTTAACTGTGTTGGTGTTAAGTAGTGCAAAGTAGTGCAAAGTGGTGTTAAATAGTGCAAAATAGTGTTAACCGTATTGGTGTTAAGTAGTGGAGGGAGTACCCGAAGCTGGACGTGTTGGCTTATTACATGCTCGCCTCCGCCGAGTTAGCATCCAAGCAAGTATCCTCGTCGTCCAGCAACAGCCCACAATTACGAAATTACCCTTAAACTAATGGCAATAAAACTCCTCAACGGTGGGAAAGAAATGTCGGCCACATTTCAGTACCTGTTGGCAAATTTTGCAAATCTTGTAGTGTCCAGGTAGCAAATCAGTAGTAGTGCAGACAGATACTACCGCTGCCCGCACCGATCCATACGGATCGTTAGCGGCAACGATCAAGAACCGCTTGCCCCTGAGATGCATGGTCCCTGAGCTTCTCGGCCAACTTCTCGTCCATGATGGTCCCTGAGCTTCTCGGCCTCCCGGCGCTTGGTGTACTTGGTCCCGGTGCTGTTGATCCAGGCCATGATGTCGAAGCTCCTGGACACCGACGGGTGCTCGTACACCTTCCTGGCCAGCGGGTACTCGTCCTCCTGGTACTGCCTCCTCACGACCGCCACGACGCGGAGCCGCCGCTGCGGGTCCTGATCCGGCAGCTCCTTGGTCAGCCAGCAGACCACCTCCCGGATGTCGTCGTTCAGGAAGTTGGTGACGTCGTCGAGGGCCTCGACGTCGTCTCCCTTGGCCGCCGGCACATGCCCAGGTCGCGCGCGCGGGCCTTGAGCTCCCGGATGCGCATGGCGATGCGGTGCCTGGTGAGCGGCGGCGAGGAGTGCACCGCCGGAGCGGCCGGGGACGACGACGTCAACGCACTGCATGTAGCGGTCGATGCAGTTCTGGGAGTCGTAGGCGAGCTCCTTGACCTGCTTCGTCCAGGAGGAAGCCGTGCATGTTCATCATCTCGTCCTTGATGAACTCCACGTCGCCGCGCACGCCGCGCAGCAGCTTCGCTTCCTCCAGGAGCACAGACGACAGGCGACCCAGCAGCGAGTCCACGGCGCCCTGCGCAGACCCGGCCATCCTTCCTTCCTTGTTGGATATATTGCTTCTTCTTTCTTGCTCTTGTTTTGTTCAGCGTTAGCTTTAACTGCTTGGTATGACATGTAATACTACATATGCAGATGGGTTGTTTATAAAGCTATCTAATAACAAAAGTGCCATTGATGGCTCAATCCCGTCCCAAAGGGGTCACTGGCAGACAGTTACGTATGACTTCCATTTCGGACATTACTAGGGCAGGAAACGAATTCTTTTTTGGGGGAAGCTGGTGGTTTAGCCATTCTCTTGTTCCCAGGTACTCCTTCCTACTTGAGTCTATGATCGATGAATCAATGCTTGCTTCTGAAATGGATCGCGCAACAGTTCTGCTTTGCCGCGGCTTGAAAGCTTTATTCCTTTTCTGAACGAACATTCTTTCCAGAGCACAAGCAAAAAAGTTCCTTTCTTTGCCTTAAACATCATTGTTGGGGATGCTTCCAAACCCAGATTTACATTCTACTCGATCCGTCTTTACGAAGGCAGATACCTGGTCACAGGCAGAGAGTAAAAGATGACTTGTTTTAGCGGACATTCTTTTTGGAGTAAGGAACAAGTCTAGGTACATGAACGTATGAGCCGAGCTCGACAACAGGGCCCAGGCCTGTCATGCTCACCGAGTCACGAAAGGTAACGACTGCTCCTATAAATTTTCAGCAACTAATTAAGCAAACGAAGGTAACGACTCCAACATTATTGGTAATGCTTTGATTTAGCTAGTTTATTAGTTTAGAGTTATGTAGCCACACTCGAACTCGTTAGATAATCCTGCCGATACTCGCTCACAAAATTCCGTTGAGGCGTCATTCGCGTATAATAATGTGAGTCTTATTTACTATTATTCAAATTCCGTTGAATCATGTTGTTGAATATAGAAGCTACAAAATATGAGGAGAATTGACAGCGCACGTAACAATAGTATTTCTTATTTCAGCTACTAATAGGAAATGTTCGGCATCACCATTAAACTTCCCCTGGATGCATCTGCTTAAGTCCACACATGAATAGGAACGGTTGGCGAAAAGCGTCCTGTGTCTCTCAGCTTAACTTCACGCATGGATATTAAAGGTTGGTGACGGAAGGCGTCTGGTATTGCTGCGCATGTTGAGGCGGAAGGTGTCCGGTATTGCTGCGCATGTTGAGGAGCTCGTACAAGAGATCTCTCCGTAGTGCGTCGATCTGCATATACAGAGTAATTCAGCGCGTAAAATTTTGGCATATAAAGTTCATAATTAGCACACTTATATTAGGGGTCGTTTGGTACATCTTATAGTGGCTTCGGCTTCTTTGTAGCTCGTACTATTTAACACTGTTTGGGCATTGTTAACTGCAGTGAACTAAAGAATAGACAAACTGAGCAGAAGCCAAAGCCACCATGGTATACCAAAACGAGACATTAATTTATAAATGAATAATTGGGCAGTGCACACTGTACGTACGTGTGTACGTACCAATCCTGTGCTCGCTTACCTTGGGTACTGTCTTCACGTTCTGGCCATCGAATGCCCTTGCGAAGTGGAGCATGTACATTCCTGAGTTATATCTCCTGCATGCAAATTCGAACTATCATTTGTTCACAGACATGCATATATAGTCTGTTGTAGGTGGCAGCTTATGTTTCTTGTTTGCACTTATTAAACTTGCTAGGTTATCCCTAAATTAGTCTTAAAAGTCGTTGGCTCCTATTGACATACATTCCATTTTTTAGTATACAACGGTACTAACTTGGTGAAACCATTCATACACGTATGCCAATGAACTGCATTTCGACACAGCAATGGTCCAATTGACAGATTTAAAATGACATACAAATGATAACAGAGGTGAATGGACAACCTTCCACGATAAGGGCAGGTGAATCCACAACCCTCCACAATAAGGGTATCTAGTGGACAAAGCCTCACATTATCTTAAAAAAAAAATGTGGACAAAGCCTCAATTAAAGTTACAAACAAAATACTTACTCCTCAACGTTAGAAGAAAATTTTCAGGGATTTGTGAAACTGACTTCTAACTTTTGTGTAAAAATTAGTGCATAAGTATGCTATAAACATGTCAGAATGGCTACCAAATAAGGTATTATTTAGTGGCATTGCACGTACAACAATATAACTGAAAGACTTACTTGAAAACATGTTTGCCCCCAAGACCTTGAATAAATACCATAGGCCAGTCATTGCAGCAGGACTCTTGGTGATCACACCCACCTGATGAGCGACAGTACTTCGCCCTGCAGGCAAGGAGAGCTCTATGAAGCTTTTGCTTGATGGAATCGTGCCTGCTCTGCACCTCTAGACCATTGCTACCACTCTCGTTGATCAATGGGTCCAGAATGCTAAGCCTCATCTTTGTGAAATCCCACACATAACCTGACCATTCACCCTTCCGGCATTGGACTGGGGCGATAATCTTAAGAGGCCATAAAAATATTATTGATTCATGAATTAGTGAAAGATTATAGAAAATTATATATAAATGTGGACCCATAGATTGGGTTAAACTAACCATTCTACAGAGCTTTACATCATAACTGATGTGTGGGCCAGAGAACATGGATCGAACAGCAGGTGATGCCTCAGTGATTAGGTTGCTTCCATGCTCCAAGGTCAATGCCTGCATATATGCAAGATGAAAATATAAATAGCCAGCTAGGTCATTTACATCAGACTAGCTATTATTTAAAAAACAAATATTACAAACTCACGGCCCACTCTGCTGGCAAGAAATGCCGGAACGTTGGTTCACCGTTCATGTCATCAAGCTCGCCGAAGAGGCGCAACATCAGGTCGCACATTTCTGTTTTTAGGCTATCGCAACAAATGAACTGGGAACGTATTGTCTCTCCAGTTGCTTTAATAGGCGTCGGCTTGTTGTGAACGACCCATGCCCTGAATGATCATATGGGAAATATAGCTCAGTTGGTATAAGCCAGTAACAACGTTCATTAAGGCTTAAGTGAGTCCTCCAAAAGACATGAACGAATCTTAAAGCACAACTGGTGATCATTAATTAGTTTGATGATTAGTGAAATGTTGTTTTATCAATACCAGTTAATTAATATACGGACTTACCAAAATTTGTTCCAATTTCTTCCCATTGTTTCTTGAAGAAACAAATAACCAATGGTGAAAATGAACAATTGGTGATCAACCTATACATATAAATCTACATCCACATCAAGAGAGCAGGGAATCTCATGCAATACAATTATGAGGCACCTTACTACATATACAAACGCAGCATTTGCAGTGGTGTCAACCAATATCAGAAAAATCAGAAACATTATGTTCCAATAAACCGGTGTTCCATTTGTCATTTTATTTTACTTCGTAGGCTTGGTCTAAGATAGTGTAAAATGACCTTGTAATGCATTACGTATACACGTATTATTAATCAGTACAAGTATTCATTTGCCTATTAGCAATTCACAAAATTTTTATTTGAGAGGAAACCAAATCGAGAAAAAATCATCAATCAATTAAGCTACTGCATAACTGAAACTTTACTGACCATTTAAGTTGTTCATCATCTTTTCTGCATGACTTTAACCACCTGATGCAAGAATTGGCTGACTTCTTTCCCTTTTTTTCTTCAGATGCCATGCACCACACGTTGGGTTGTTCAATGACAACATGAGTAGAAGGGTGTGAACTAGTTTTGCACGAGGTGGCCGCAACCACCTGATGTGCTGCGGCTTTGATATGAGCAAACAGTTAGAAGGCGTATATGGACTGAAAGTAATATTTAATTGATTGGTTGTCAGGGGCACTTCAATAAATTTGAACCATGTATAGCAATATATCAACTGCAACAAAATGAATGCATAGTGATAAAGTTAGCTTAGTTAACAACCTGATGAAGGTAAATCTTCATGCATCATGTGGTGGTGGGATGCCTGTCCGGTTGATTCTTCAATATGAAACTTAGTCTTCCTTGTTTCCTTGGAAGGTGATGTCAATCGAGTTCTAGGTTTCTTAGCGACAGGCATCTCCAAATTCAACTCCTCTTGTAAACTTTCACATAACAGTGTCCTCAGAATGTGAGAAATCTGACAAGTTACGTTATACCAAACAAAATCAGGTCATCACATACCAGGGAGCGTGGTTCGCAGGACTGAAGCTCAAAGTAGGTGGGTTGTCACGAATCGGGAAACATTGTCCTCTACCACTCGAACCATACACTGCTGAAACAAATATTACTTGAGTACCAACTATCATGCCTTACTTATCCACGAACTATAATCTTGTGCATTGTAAATATAACTTGGAACACATTACCTGGAATCGGCGTCGCACCTTTATTGGTGATGGATCCAATTGAGTCTAACACATTAGGGCCAACAAGTCCACTTGGGTAAGTGTTACATTCTGGTCCGCGTGATTCTCTTTCCTCTGGTTATTTTGCAAAACGACGAAATTACATGATGAAAACTATAATAATATGAAAAAACAATCTGTTCACAAGGTAGATGTTGTGCCACTTGATTCCTGCCTACACTGCATGTTTCATCACTAGGTCCAAAATAGGTTTCATAATTATCCTTTATCTGCAGAAACCTTTTGTACCGTAGGTAATCTTTGTAATAATTGATGTCTTTCTCTTGCTGATTTGACTGCAATTTGAGAAATATGGTGTCAGTGCTGATTGCATGTCCATGTTCTAATGAAAAGGTTACATCATTGATGACATCTTTGAGTTTAAAATCCAGTTATGGTGGTATCAGGCGTTCTATAACTGATTCAGCTTTAATGGATGATCGACTCAAAAAAAAAAAAAAAAGCTTTAATGGATGATCGACTAAAAAAAAAGCTTTAATGGATGATCATAACCATCATGGATGGGGAGCAATAGTCATCGAAATTATGTCATTCTGATTTCACAATTCAGCAATTTTTGGAGCTATTGATATTACTTGACTACAAGTATTCCGTTGTATATTACATGACTGTGAGCTTACAGATCTATTTCAGGTAAACTTGTTCAGTTAGCTCACAAGATGTATCTTAGGCAACAGCTTGATAGCGAAACTACTGGATTAAAGAAAAATTGTATTGCCAACAAACACCCGACAGTTGTCTCTGATTCTTGCCAATGCGGTACAGTAAGATCATGCATAAAATACTTAACAATGCCTTGTGCAAACCTAGATAAAAATTGTAAACCATAGCATTCCACTAATCTGTTAGATCTGAGGCCTGTTAGATAAATATTAAATGGTGCAACAAAGAAAGATCAGTTCCCTTTATAATGGACTTGCCAAAGCAGTGGTATTGTCGTAGTGTGAGATGTTAAGACATCTACTATATAATATCATAGAGATAATGGAAGGTTCCCCCTTTGCCGTAATAGTTTTTGAGGCAATTGCATATCAACCACACCTCCGAAGTCCAACTGTCGATTCTCAGACTTTGCAAATTTCACCATATTTTTCTAAAAGTCTATGGTATCTTGCAAAATATTTTGCGATTTCACCCTAGATTTTCAAAAAGTAAGTCGTGACCTTGCCAAATCTGAAGAAATTTTGCGGTGGTCTTGCGAAATCTGAAAATCGATGGCTATTTCACAATTGGAGTCCAAAACTGCGGTCAAAGCCCTATTGTCCCAAAAGTTTTGATGTCCCCAGCCACAATAGTTTACTTTTCATCTTAGTTCCCTCCACCTCCATCCAAATACTATCTTTTTTTTAAAAAAAACACCTACTTTACCTATTCTTTCTTCTTCCTCCCATTCCCAAACCCCAATCTCCCAAATTTCACTTTTCCTTAGCATGGAGCTTACAACACCCACTGGAGATCCCCAAATGTCCTACTCCCATAATCATGCTGGCATCTCCCATTTGATTACTGGCCCTTAGGAGGCAAGAAGAGCATAGCCAATGGGTAGCGAACAGTGAAAAATAGGATTGGGAGTTGATCATAAATCTTTGGACTCAAAGGTTATACGGGCACTTAGTCTTTTGTCGAGGAGTGATAAATATGCCAATGAGCAATATAGTAAGAAAATTGGGGCTGGCAGTGATGATCAGAGTAACGCTTTTAACAAAGTGAAAAATAAA
Source organism: Eragrostis curvula (assembly GCA_007726485.1). Taxonomy (NCBI): domain Eukaryota; kingdom Viridiplantae; phylum Streptophyta; class Magnoliopsida; order Poales; family Poaceae; genus Eragrostis; species Eragrostis curvula. Next base: position 22,549 of record RWGY01000343.1, on the reverse strand, counting down.
ATAGTGGCATTGGAGGAAAGAACATTCCCTCCATGGCGAATAAGCAAAAAGCTAAGATTCAGTGGCACATGGGGAAACATATTTAGTTAAAATGTAGATTAATGCGTCATGGAAAAGTCACTAATAAGGGACAAAAATCATGTACTACCTCAGAGTTGTTGCTGAGTTGCACACCCTTGGTGGTGGTGCTGCCGGATGCATTGCTTGAGGCTACCGGGCTTATCTGCTGTTCCTGGCTATCCTTAGTTGTGTTGAACTGCATGAAAATCAATCAAGTTAGAATAATATACGCCATTATACAAATTAGCCTACCAGAGGTGCAAGATATAGAATAACGTCATGTCAAGCTTATTGGGCTTATTTGTTGTTCCTCTGTCTTAGTTTTATGGTTCCCTAACAATTTCTCATCTGTTATTTCAGGTATTTCCAGTCATTGTTTTTACCCAGCTTCATTCATCTGCAACACCAGTGTAGCATATATTTCTTTTTTTTGTAAGATACTGCTTAAATAAAGGTTTTCAGTTTGAATTGTACAGTTGGTTGAACTTTGCATCTAGACTCATTAGCAGGCTGAAAAATCACATAGCCTATAGATACTCAATTAGCATTGCCCTAATGTTGTTCCTGCAGTTATAGATAAAGGTCAAAAAATTTAACAAAATATTGGTACTCACCTTTTTCAAATTTGACTGCCACGAAGGGATGCACCTAGAGCTGTATCGTTGCTTCTATGATTTGAATCACAAAGACCTTGGTCAATAACTCTGTTTAGTGGGTGTCTAGGTGTAAGTTTTTGTGTTTCGTGAATCTTTGTTTTCGGCAAGCATTGAAATACTTCTCTAGATAATATGAGTGAACACAGGCCAACAACCTCAAGCTATATGTTCCATTGCATACTGAAATATGTTTATTTAAAAGCACAAAAATTAAGTCTGAATATACCTCACAGCTGGGGGCAGATCTAGGACCCCCGCTCCTGGTGCTGATGGAAGCTTTGCGTGGTGCTGCTGGACACATGGGCTCTCGGGAATCTTCAGTCGTGAAAAACTGAAACGAAACCAAACAAGTCAGTATAGAAGAGACGGTGGCAGAACTACAACATCAGGGCCTATAACTGAGCATGATGATGACATGTTTGGGTCAAATCCAACACATTCGCTTCTTTGGTATGCATCTTCGTTCTTGGGAAATGAAACTGCGCCTAGTAACCAAAAGCAACGAACAATAGTCCAAACAATCTTGAACCCGGCTCTGTGTCATCTTCAAAAGGACCGCACAGAATTGTATTTCATTTTGCACTGTTTCCTATTTTGTCTACTACAACTTAGCAATTTCCTGAGGCTCTTCTATACTATTCAACTATGTACTCAGGTTACAACAACGTGCTCTTATGCACCTTCCATAATTCAGAGTATACCAGGGAATTTGGTCAATTGCTCTGTTTAGTGGGTGTTTAGGGGCATGTTTTGTGATTCATGAATCTTTGTTTTCGGCAAGCATAGAAGTACCTGTATCTAGATAATAGAGTGAACACATGCCCATGATAATTATTGAATCTTTGTTTTCTTATGCACGTTCCATGACTCAGATAAATGCTCAGTTAGAACGGCAGAACATAATATAAAATCAGAGTATATCAGACCAGCAATGTCATCAAAATTAAGGTGGCGTTTCTGCCATATACCTCAGAGTTGGGGCCGAGTTGATGACCCCTGGTGTAACTGGTGCTGCCTGATGCCTCCGATGTTGTTGCCCGGTGCCGCCACCGATGTTCCTGTGGATTGTTGCATGCTACGAACTGCAGGTGATAGATCAAACGAGGTATCGCATCAAACATATGAATTTAAGAATAACAACTGTTTGCTTTCTTAAAGCAGGGAAAATATCCTATGGTCTACTAAAAAGAACAAGAATTGAATGTGCAAAAACGCGAATCATCTCATCCAGATAGTACGCTTTGTATTGTGTGACAAGTACCAGACTTCTTCAGAAACCAGGGTAACAAAATATAATGCCCCTTTCTTCGAAAAATGAAAAAGAAGAAATTAAAGTGCACACCGGCCGCCTAACGGTGGGTGATGACTCACCTTGAGGTTGCCAAACTGCTTGAGGCCACCCTCTATCCAGTTGCGTTTCCGGTCCTGGGCGATTCGTGCGTGAAAGTGTATCGCTGTCGTAGGCGGCAATACGAGGGCGGCGCTCAGCACTACGGGAAACCCCCTATTTGCCGAGTGCCAGAGGCACTCGGCAAAGGCAGTATTACACTCGGCAAACTTTTGCCGAGTGTAACACTCGACAAACACCGGACGGCAAACAGTTCTCGGCAAAGCCGGGTTTGCCGAGTGCTTTTTGTCGGGCACTCGAAAAGACACTCGGCAAAATAAAGTAACGAGACGGTGGGAAACGGCCGTCAAGAGGGTTTGCCGAGTGCCCTGACGTCAGGCACTCGGCAAACAATGAAAGTTTGCCGAGTGCCACAGGCCTGGCATAACAGGCTGAATCTAAAATATTGGCTGGGGATAACAGTAGAGCAGGAACTCTTATAAGGTGGTAGTATAAGGGATGAAAAAAAGGTTGGTTTGGAAATGCTATAAAGCTTGACGTAGGTAGTAGACCGGATTTTATCTTCGTCATCACAAGAACTGGGGGGATTCCACCGTGGCAGCGGAATATCAGATGATTTTTTTCTTGCGAGAAAGATCAGATGAAATCAATTTACCTCTGTTCCTTTAAAAAAAAATTACCTCTACGGACGCCGGCGGCCACGGACCTACAGCATGCGTCAGTAGAAACGATCTCCGGTCACAGTAGCTAATTGGATGAAAAAGGTAGGACATGGACGTGTCGCGGCGGCAAAGGAGACATACTGTAGATTACGTGCACCACATCGCATGCTCCTGTGAGAGCAGCTTTTCCAAGGACAGCGTGGGCGGCGGGCGGCCGCGCGCTGTCCGAGGATCTCGGTGCACGCGCCACCTACTAGCTAACAAGCCTACAATGCGTAGGGCATGTGACATGGCCACGGACCTCTCCTGTTGTTGCCAACTCAGCATTCTGAATTTCACCGGGGCATTGCAGTGTTACGAATCCTCTGCGGGTGGTGTCGTAGCCTAATAAGCAAGCACCTCTAATTCTTGATAAGGGTCTCTTTGGAACATAGAATTTGTGGTAGAATTTTGAAGGAATGAAATTCTATAGATCATTTCATAGGAATTTTGGAAAAATATAACATGAGGTTTAACCTCATGGATTCTTTCCGGGGTGAGATCAGTGTTTGCAAGCCCGAGGAGCTCCCACGCCTGCGGCACCTACATTGCACTCGTAGAACGCGTAGGGCAAGGGCCATGGCCGTCCCAGTTCGTGGCACTTGGAACGTCACTGGTACATTGCACTCTCCGCCCTCGCCGAATCCTCTCTTTGCAGTAGCAGTAGCCCGAGAAGTGAGCACGTCGAATCCTCCTGATTATTAACACTCAAAATTTATTGGGTACAGTAATTTTGAAGCATTAAAACCATTGGTTCCACTTTGCATTGGGAGGTCCTGCAACTGGAACGAAAGCAACCATGGGACTACACAAAAACATACTATGTTAGACAACCCACAGTGGAGTGAAAAAACGATGCTCAAACTTTCTCTTACTTCACTCAGCACCGATGCTGACTGCTGCAGCCACCGATGCCGAAACCAATTTCGGGGCCTCCGGATCATGTTCAGGCACCGGTTGTCAGCGTTGGAAAATCAGGCCGACGAGTGAATTTAGACTACGCGCTACGGTTGATTGTGGGGAATGAGGATGACACAAGTGATTATACTGGTTCGGGCGATCGAAGCCCTACGTCCAGTGAGTTGGTTCGGTTCGTGTTGCTCGTAGTAGGGGTTACAAGCTCTTGCGAGAGAGGGAGGAGCTCTCAAGTTTCTAAGTGTGTGTGTGTGTAGTTCGTCCTTGCGTGCGTCGCAAGGCTGAGGCGAGTGTGTGCGAAATGAAAGGGTGAGAATCATGCGGTCCTCCAGCCGCGAGTCAAGCTTCCCCTTTTATCTGTCAAGGGAAAGTTGACTGTACAAGGATGGAGGAAAGAAGAAAAAGAAAGAAAGAGAATTGGTAAAACTAGCTCGACGTAGGTGGGGGGCCTTGCAGGGAAGGCCGCGTCCGTCCTCGACGCCGTCTCCTCCGGGCGTGGACGGCGACGGCTGCTGCAGCTCAACTGCGGCGGGGATGTCCGGACCCTGTTGAGCACTGTGCGTCCCTGTTTCTTTACGGCCCGCACTGTTACCGTGCAGCGAGGCGGTTTGACCGCTGTCAATCGTCCCTGCGAGACGTGCGGGGCTTGCGGTTCACGTCTTCGGACAGTGCCGAAGGATGTCCACTTGCAGCCATTTAATACGCTCCACTGGCCAACCTCTGACCCCGATAGTCCGACCCCCGGGGTTGGAAGGCTAGGATCGGGCGCCCGGGGTCGGCCGAGGCAGAGTTTTCCTCCGACCCCCGGGGGTCGGGAGGCGGGTCGAGGAGTCGGGCCTTCCTTTGCCCGCGCGGCCTCTTGGCCGCGGTCCGTGTCGCGCACCGTGGGCTGGGCTTTGACTTTGGTGTCTTTGGGGACAACCACGGCCTCCGGCCCAGTCCTCAGTCATTTGGGCATAATCGAGGGATTATGTGGGTAATCGCGGGTACCTGGTTTTGGGTACCCGACAGTAGCCCCCGAGTCCTGCGCGGAATGCTTTGGCGTTGTGCGCGGGATTCCCCCTAGCCTTCGACGATTTCTGCTTTCGGCCCGGCCGTTGAGTTGATATCCGGTGAGCGCACCCGCCGGGTGTAGCCCCCGAGCCTGGATGGGAGTGGTTTACTCGCATTCAGGCTTTGAATCGGGCGTTTTTTGCATGCATTCGTCGGGGCAAATGCGTCAATGTCTCAGCGACGGATTTGTCACGAGGGTTCTGTTTGCGGCTTGAGGCTTCGCGCCTTTGTCTTCTTTTAGGAAGGCCTGCAAAGGTCCGGGAATCTTGACAGGCTTTCGCAGCCCGTGATCCTTGTTCTAAGCTTTCGCGCCTTTTCACGCTCTCTCCGTTCAGAGCCACCCTCGCAGCTTTCCTATAAATTGGAGCGGCTTCCCCCGCTTGCTTTCACCGTGCCTCGCCATGGCTGATGGCCGAGCGGTGAGTTTGCGTTGCATGCTTCGGGCGGATCACTTTGGGGAGCGCGTTCTCTCATCCATGGCTCGCCCCATGACCTCCATTTCGAATGGAGGCGTGGTTGATCCTCGTTCAGCTCTTCATGGGGCGCTTGCCCTGTTCGACGCTATCCCTCCTGTGGTGCTGCTCCTCGGGGTCGAGTCCGCGTACCATGTCTGTCACGGAGCCGTGGGTGATGCTTCGGGCGATACGGGCGGCGAGAGGATTGCTCGTCGTCAAGGCAAACCTTCCCCGGCCAGTTGTCCTATCCTCATGAGGGGCGAGGTAGGCCGGGCCTGGAGTCGCACCCGAGGCTGCTAGGAGCGACGGTGCCCGCTCCGGTCACCCTCGAGGTCGAGTCCTGCACAACCCGAGCCCTTGTTCCTCCATATTGTGGAAGAACGAGGGCCGGATCGGGAATCGCACCCGAGGCGACTGTCGCGGGGTCGGCTCCGTTCTTGGGACGGCGGGCCGCTTGTGAGCCGCGGAAGGGACCAGCTCTTCGACTTCTGCGAGCTGGTGATGGTCTCCGCGGTGCGTGCTCCCGAGGGCAAATTCGTTTGTATTTTGTAAAGGGGATCCTTCCCCCTCGATCACTATTAAGTGTTTGGGGGGTCGTTTGCATTTTTGCGTGTTTTGTGAAATAAGAAAGGTTCCCTCTTTACTATCCGAGGCCACGCTGTTGGCCCGACTTGCGAATGCGAGCCCCCGAGTCCCCGTTTGTTACGGGATCTAGCAGAGGGTCGTTTCGTCTTTTGTTCATCTTTCCCCGCGTATCACTGCGTTGTGATAGGGGTGCTGAGCCGTCCCGTCCGTTCCTCGATGGTTCGACGGCGGGTGCCCGGTTGAGTTGCTAGCGGGTGAGTTCGAGTGAAGTCCTGGCTTGCCCTTAGCGGGGATCCAATTGAGACCAGCTGGGGTCGACTTCTCTAACAGTCCGATCCACAGGATCTTTGTCCCACGGTGCTGTTTAAGCAGACACGAGATAATACCAACACTTTCGATACAATTTACATCTTTATTATTACAAGAAAGGTTCAGAGTGCAGCGGACATATTACAGAAGAGCGGAAGCGTAAACGACAAGTTCAAAACACGTTTGATACATCAAAGTTTTAACTCTCACGATAAGCATGAGTAATAATCCGAGCCCGTCCGGATTATTACTGTAGCAACAAGCATCACTGTGGCGGCACATCGGACTCCCACTGGGCAGACCATCCTTCGGGGACTTGCACGTCCCACGGGAGTACGCCTTCGGGAAGCTCAACATCTGTACTAATGAAAAACACAATGGCACAAAGCCTGAGTACTAATTACTCAGCAAGTCTTAACCGTCAAATAAATCTAGACATGCAAGGCTGACATCGGAGGGTTTAATTTGCAAAGGACTCGCACTTAAGCATAGATAATTCTTGATATTAACTTTTAGCCATTTTTTTTATCTTCATTATTAAACAAGAAGATAAGTGAGCATATCTACTTTTAAGCATCAATAAAATATGTAACATAGCAGGATCCAAATATCATAATAGACTATCTCTCAACCACTATAACCATCATCCATATTCATCATTCTTATATGTGTGCTACGTAATGGCGCGGATCACAAGCGGGTACTCATTACTGCGAGGGACAGCGACTGCAATCGATTTATACCAGCTGGCAAAACCCGAGGTACACGACGTATATGCACAAAAGTCATATACGACAGCCTTTCACAAGACAATAAACACCAAGTACGGCGCTAGTCGCAGCGATTGGGCAGCCGTTCCACCAACGGTACCCAGTACCTCCCATGGCCTGAACCTGCCCAATCCATCTGTACAGGATACCGTACAACGATGCCACCGTACAAGCTACTAAGTTTGCTAGCTCCCATAGCACTAGTATGTACTCGGTACTGTTCAATACTTGCTCAAGGGGCCATTCACGAATCGGTCCTTAATCGACTAGGCAGGGCTACAGTAGCCAACACCTCCCTGTGTTGCTACAACCTGTACATGCATATTCCATCCTGCCCGGTCTCAACCATTCAAAAACATTCTCATCATTATCTTTGAGGGGGAATCATCTTTTAGTTGTCATCAAATCCTACTTGATACTACCCATAGCTTTAAGCATAGCATTTTCTATCGAGAACTAGTGTAGACACGTAATCATCATAGGTCATTTGGGACGTGCAAATGGGTTTCCATTCAACTCCTATAAACCTATGTGCAACAATCACACTAGACTCGCTACATTATGATCTCCAGAAAAGTAAAGTTTTCAAAAGGGTTGTATGAACCGGGGCTTGCCTTGGTTTTCAACGGACAAGTTAGCTGCTTCAACTTCAAATTCCTGCTGGTTTTGATCCTGTTGAAGATTCTCTTCGGCTTCGACTTGTTCGTTACCTAAACATGCATAAATGTCCCATTGAAATAAACATACAATAGAGTCGATATGATATGCATGAATGATTCCAATTTGATCTCATTGCAAGTGATACATACAATTCTGGTATGTTGATTCAAAATTAATTTGAGTTATTTCCTTCATCGACTCTCATGAAGCATTGTTATAATTTGAGTTAATTCATTATTGAGAAGATGACAAGTTTATCAAAGAGAAATTAGTATTTGAAGTTACTTACAGAAACAACTATCATAGTTCATTTACATGAACAGGACACCTCAAAAGGAGAAGATGAAGTCCTAGTTCACATTTTTCTGATTTATATTCAATTTACTATGATTTATTTAGTTTATAGCTTGTAAAATTCATAAAAGATTTCTCTTACAGAACCAGGGGGTATAGTCTGTACTACTGAACAGAGGACATTAAAAGGAGTCTAACCAACCTAAGGTTGTATTTTTACCATGTCTAGATTAATTACTATGATTTATCTAGGGTTTAACTTATAACAATTATTCAGGAAAAACTGTTCATGAACAATGTTCAACACTGACATCACTGGATAGATCTCAGTGAGAGGAACACAACAAAACTTGGTTTGTAATTTTTGGATATCTAGAACTCCAGATATAGATTTTTGAAGTTTGACTAAATTTTGAGCAAGTTCTGACTATTTACGAAACTGCCATTCCCTTCTGAAACAGGGGAGGCGCTCGGCGCGCACGGCGGCGACGGCGTGGCGCGGCTCGCCGACGGCGAACAGTGGACGGCGACGTGAACTTCAAGCTGATACACGTTCAGTGACTCATGGTCTATACGCTGCTCAAGAAAGAAGACGATGAAGCTCACCGGAACGCGCTAGCACCGTGCGAGGGCGGAGGCGGCGATGGCCGGACGGCGGCGAACGGCGGCGACGTCACAACGAGCTGCAGAAGTCAAGACCCAGGACGATATCACCTCAGTAGGTGCGCACAGAGAAGGGACACGTGCTGCAGAAAGTAATTGACCCAGGGCTCACCGTGATAGAAGAACTCCGGCGAAAGGTGAGCTAGGGTTGCCGGTGACTCGTCGGAGAAGAAGTCCGATTCCGGCCAGGTGACTTGAGTTCGACGTGCACTTGTTGCGGGGAATGGAAGAGGAGTGTGTGGCGGTTCTTTTGCACCCTAGAGCTGGAGCTGGGACAGTCGGGGACGGCGTCGAGCTCGAGCTCAGTCCGCGGCGGCCATGGCGGTTTGCGGTGTGGGTTGCGACCGAGAGAACGACGAAAGGAGTGGAACGTCGAGCGAAACGTGAAGTCCAGTAGCTGGGCGGCCTGTTCCTATCCGGAGACAGCTCGAGGTGAAGCAGGCAAGCAAGCAGCTGCGTGGCAATCGCGCGTGCGCTGCGTTGGTCGGCCGAGCAGAGAAGAGGAAGAAAGATCAAGCTTCGTTTGGTTGACAGGTGGGTCCCACGGCTCTTTCCAATTTCTGTTTAAATTTTCTTTCCCTTTTGTAAAATCCAAAAGAAGGTCAAATAGAAGTCAAATAATCTCCAAATTATTCCTGTGAGTTCTAAACAATTTGCACTTCATATTGTTCATCTTGAATTAGGGTACATTTTCTGGAACTTTAATTTAAAATTCAAATGATTTGTTTAAAATTTAAGATTGCTTCCTTTATTTAAATGGGTTCCCAAATGCAACTGTTTCTGGGATTTTTAGGAGATTTTTGTTCTACTAGAAACTTTTTGATAAATTTTTAATTTCTTCTTTTGAAGCTCAAAATTGAAACTTCTTTTGTAAATTTCATCCAAATTTGCATTCTTTTAGATTTTTCATCATTTCTCTTATATAATTATTTAATCCCTTTCTACATTGAACTCCATTTATTATTCTGGCAGAATAGAAAATAAGAAATGAGACACCTGGGTGTCACAACCCTCCCTCCTTAAAGAAATGTCGTCCCGAGATTAAGGACAATGCAAACTAGAGGAAGGTAGGACATCGAAGTCGATACCTGGAAGTGATGACCAAAACTCTGGATAGTTAGTACGTAGAAACTCTTCTGACTCCCAGGTTGACTCGTCTTCCGAGTGATTACTCCATTGGATTTTGAAGAACTTAAGAGTTCTTTTCCGAGTTACTCGCTCTTTTTCATCGAGAACTCTGATTGGATACTCGGAGTATGTCAAATCCGATTGGAGAGGCTCTATATCTTCCAGAACAATATCAACAGGAGGTTTGAGACACTTCTTAAGTTGCGACACATGGAAGATGTCATGGACTCCCGATAAATTAGCTGGTAATTGAAGCTTGTACGCCACTGGACCACATTTCTGCGCCGCACTCCGCCGTCGCCTTCCCCGCCAAATTCGTTGCCAGGAGATTTCTTCCTTCGCTTCGTTCTTGACGCGGCGACCTTGCCGCCGCCTCCCCCTCTTCGTCGACCTGAATCCATGGCGACCGCGAGGGCGCCGTGGCCGGCTCGAGCGATTGAGGCAGGGACCATGAATGGCCTTGTGGCCAGAGGGCTTCTGAAGCCCAATGGTGCTTCCCTGGAGTGGATCATGCCGGAGGGGGATCGCGTACCAGAGCCGCCTGATGGGTATGTTCTACCCATCTCCAATTTCCATAGTCGTGGATTCGGAATGCCGGCGCACCCCTTTTTTCGCGGCCTCCTCCACTATTACCAGATTGAGCTCCAGCACCTCGACCCCGAGTCGATTGGTCATGTCGCCGGTTTCGTCGCCATGTGCGAAGCTTATTTGGGGATTGATTCCCATTTTGACCTCTGGAAGTATTTCTTCCGGGTGCGACATTGCCATCTCATTGAGAGGGGAAGACCACCGATGGACGTGCCCCTCGGGTGCGCAAGCATTCATCTCCGGCAGAAGAGGGCGCAAGACTACATCCGGTCGGCTCCGGCGTCCGGCAAGGTCAGGTGGCACCCGAATTGGTTCTATCTTCGGAACGACCCCGAGGGGTTGCTTCCGGCTTTTACTGGTCGGTATGTCGAGAAGGCGGTGCCCTCGTGGCAGTGGGACCTGGGGAGCATTGACACGGCGTACATCCGAGCCCTGATCAATGCTGTCCGAGGGCTGCGTGCTTCTTGGGTGTCGTGGACCGGTGTCACCGGCCATTTTCTCGTTGCCCGTGTTCTTCCTCTGATGAGGCGTTCCCTCCGACTGTGGGAGATGACCCCGGAGGCCAACAGAGAGGGGACTGCCATGGTTTCTAGCGTGGTGTTGAGCTTTTCAGAGGTCGGAGCCCGCCTTGCGGAGGCATGCGGGCAGTTGTCTCTCTGCCATGTGGACTTCAAATATCCCATCCGCGGTCATCCTCGAGCTCTTCCGTCGCCGGGCGTTGCCAGCTATGTAAGTTCCCCCTATGGGGGTTGTCCTATCCTACTCTCTGGTTTTTTTCGGACTCAGACACGGTGCTGACGCCTTCTTTTTCCTTTGTGACAGGCAGGTTTGGTGCGTGCGCCTTCCCAGCCGCCTCTGCCCGAGGACCTCGATCAGCAAGGGGTGGTCCGCGTTCGTTTCGAACGAGGGGGGAGCAGCGGCGGTCCGCCGGGAGAGGCTGTTGCTGATGACGCGTTCGGTCCCGGCGGCCTTTCGGAGGAGACGTGGGACGCGCTCCTGCTCGAGGATGATCCCGCCGACGATCCCGCGCCTGCGTCAGGAGAAGATGAGGCGGCCCCGCCCCCTTCGTCTGGCTTGGGGGAAGGGACCGTCGACCCCTGCGCTTTGGCGTCAGCGGTCGTCGATCTGGAGGGTGTAGATCCGAACGACACTGCAGCTGCGGAGTCGGCGGCGGCGTCTGACGACCTTGAGTCGGCTGTGCCGGTGGTCCAACCCTCTTTGGAGTGGGAGCGTGTCGGTGTTAAGAAACCGGCCGACAAGTAAATTTGTAACTACGGCGTCTAACAATCTTCTATGATGGCGAGAGTTTTGCGAGAGAGGCAAGGTTTATACTGGTTTAGGCAATCGATGCCCTACGTCCAGTTCGTGGGTGGTTCGTGTTTCGACTTGCAGAGGGGAGCTACAAGTGTTGACGAGGGAGGAGAAAGACTCCAAGCCTCTTCGTGTGTATCTCTATGTCTGTGTGCGTTGTATCTATCGATCGATCCCCCATCCTCATGCACCCAGCTCTCCTTTTATAGTCAAGGAGTGAGCCGGTTTACAAATGGGAACGGGGCTTTCGGGTTGTGGGCAGCGCGGCTACGCGCCGCACTAGTCTGATCCCTAGCCGCTACTGTGGCTCTAGTCAGGCGGCGTCCTGTCAGCCTGGTCGCCGGGCAGGTGGTCGAGATGTCAACCCAGACTGTCGCGGCCGTCTTGTCGCCGGTCCGGTCTTCGTCCCTGTTCAGGGTGATGATGATGCCGTAGCCATCCCGTTGCTGTACTCGAGGTGTCAGGCGGCGCCGCGAGATGGGACGGGTGTCACTGTGCAGGTCAGATCGCGTGCCTGCAAGTATATGAGTTGCTGGGTAGAGTTAAGGCTCCCCAGCTACTCGTCGTAAATGCCTGTCCTCTTTGCCAGAGGAAAATCTTCTCGACGAAGTCTCCCAACTCGGGGTCGGGCGAAGCGCGGCTTGTGGGCCCGCCCGACTGGGAGTCGGGCGAGGCGGAGTTCGGGGCCCGCCCGACTGGGGGTCGGGCGAGGCGGAGTCTGTGGACCCCACCCGACTCGGGGTCGGGCGGGGCGGAAGTCGTGGGCCCGCCCGACTGGGGGTCGGGCGAGGCGGAGTCTGTGGACCCCACCTGACTCGGGGTCGGGCGGGGCGGAAGTCGTGGGCCCGCCCGACTGGGGGTCGGGCGAGGTGGAACTTGTATGTGCCCTCGGGGTCGGCCGTGGGCCCCTCGAGCGCTCTGTTGTCGTGTGCCTGTTCCTGTGGGCCCTACACAATTAAGCTGAGACGGTTTAGCAGAACTAAGTATCCTAGATCAGGATACCCTGATTTGGGTATCCGTCAGTAGCCCCCGAGCCTGGGCGGCGGCCGGGGGTCGTGGTCGCCGTCGAGGCTTGTCGTTGTCTGTCCGAGGGTATTTTCGTACTACTCATACCGGTGGGTGCGCGCGAGCGCACCCGCCGGGTGTAGCCCCCGAGCCTCGGTACAAGTGGTTTACTTGTGCCGAGGGTGACAAAAAAGGTTTTCCCGAGACCACGCAGTAGGTCATTGTTTGTGAATGCGAGCCCCCGAGTCCGCGCTCGATGCGCGGATCCGTCCGAGGGTCGTTTCGTCTTTTTGTTTCGTCCGTACCCGCGCGTCTTTACGATAAGACGGGACACGCATGAGCCGGCCACGTCATTCCTCGATGGTTCGATGCGTGGTGCTCGTTTAAGCTGCAAACGGGTGTGTCCGAGTGAAGGCCTCGGCTTGCCCTTCGCGGGGATCCGATTGAGACTAGCTGGAGTCGGCCTCATTAAGATCCGAGTTCCTGCCTTTTTCGATCGCCGACTCCTTTCGCTCGGAGTCAGTGGGCTCGATGCCCTCCCTCGATGGGAGATCAAGGTCGAGGTTTTTTAGACTCGGACTCGGACGCTACCGTCAGAGGCCCATTGTACTACGGTGTACGGGTTGCGGTCGCTGGGGACCCCTCTTTGGTGGCCCCTCACTTAGTTTTGCCCTGGAGCGGCCGTTCGAACCCTTTCGCGGGGCCGGCCTTCGAACTCCTGGGCCGGAAACTGGGCCGTCGGGGCGTTTTCAGCCCCTAGCCTTTATTACCTGTGGGCCCGGCCGGGATTCCAAGCCCGCCTGGGCCGTCATCGTGCGTCGTGGAGACGCGACGGTTCGCCTTCCGCGCGGATCGAGGCCACGATCTGTCTTCGTGCGGTAGTGGAGCGGGCCATGATGGCGGTTTTTAAGGCACCTGCACCTGTTAGATTGAGAAACAGGGGAGGCGCGGGGAACGATGCGTCGTGTGGACGCGATAACTATAAAAAGGGGGATGAGCCCAACCTCATTTGTCTTACCAGGTTTTCGCGACCTTTCGCATCCATCGCCGCTCGCCTTAGCGCAAACCGCTTCGTCTTCCTCGCCTCGCTCGCTTTCCAACCTCCCTTCGTTTCGCCGTCGCTCCGCGTCCCTCGCCCGCATTCGCCATGGCGGATTGGAGCCGGTCCAACAGCACCAAGGGGAGCCTCGATGCCCTGGTTGCGCGCGGCCTCCTGATGCCTCTCACCGCGGAGCGGGAGTGGCTGGTACTCGGGGAGGAGAGGATCCCATCGCCGCCGGACGGCTACATTGTCTCCTTCCGCTCCTTCCACGAGCGCGGCTTCGGCATGCCGCCTCTTCCCTTCCTCCGCGGCCTGCTTCACCACTACAAGTTGGAGCTGCAGCACCTCAACCCCAACTCCATCCAGCATATCTCCGCCTTCGTCGCCTTGTGCGAAGGTTTTTTGAAGATTCGCCCCCATTTCCACCTTTTCAAGTACTTCTTCACCCTCGCGCTCCAGACCAAGAAGGACGCGGAAGGGAATCCGCGCGCCGTCCCAATCGGCTGTGCTAGCTTCCGGCTCCGGAGCACCCGGGCCCGCGAGTACATCACCATGCCCGTCACTGACACCAACAAGGGTTGGCACGAGAGGTGGTTTTACCTCAAGAACACCGCGCTCGCGCCGCTCCCGGAGTTCACCGGGCGCCTGATCGAAGAGGCGCCCGAGTGCTGGGGTTGGGGACCGGCCGCCCCTGACAAGAAGAAGTTGGCCGACCTCTTGGGTACGATCGACAAACTCAAGAGGGGCGGCGTTGCGGGCGTCGGGGTCATTGGCGCCTACCACGTCAGGAGGCTTGCGCCGCTCCAAGACCGGCGCCTCCCCATGTGGGAGATGGGCCGCGACTTTGCGTGGGAGGGGACCTGCATGGTGGACCCCCACGCGGAGCCGCGGATTTCCGTCCGAGAGCTGAAGGCCCGGCTCTCGGAGGCGATGGGGAAGACAGCGGCGGATTGGGATAGCTTTGACTATCCGATCCCGGGCCACCCGCCGATGCTTCCGGAGCAGGGGGCCTTACAATTCGTAAGTTTTTCGGTTTGGTTTCGATCCCGATTCGGCATTGTTTCGATTTTTCCGATTTTTCGCTTATACACTTTTTCTTGGATTTAGACTGGCGTCGCCTTCCTTCCTTCTGCCGCCCCTCTTCCCGAAGTCTACGACGCCGTCCGCGCGAGCAACAGGGAGCAGGCGGAGCGGCAGAAGGCCCGCAAAGACCGCGAGGACGCCAAGAAGGCGAAGCGGGTGAAGAGGGAAGAGGAGAAGAGACGGCGTCGCCGCCGAGGCGACGTGGTCTCCGACTCCGAGGACGACGACGACGACGATGATGACGACGGCGGTGACGACGAGGGCGGCGATGACGGCGCCGACGACGACGATGACGACCAGGTCGACTGGGATCGACTGGAAGGTCGCTCGCCGGGTCCCAACGTCGCCGGCGCTTCAGGCAGTGGGGGCGCGGCAGGCTATTCGCGGCCGGCGGCTCCCCCCGCCTCCGTGGCTCTCACCCTCTCCCCCGCGAGATTGCTTCCCGTGGCGACGGCCATGGCGGGGCCACTAATGGCATCGGCCGCCGCGACGACATCGGTTGTGGTGACCGTGCCATCGGCGGCGACGAGCTCGGCGGTGGCCGCGGCGACGACGGCATCGACGAGCGCCTCGACCGCGGCCCCTCCCACGACTACGTCCACCATAATCACCACGCTGCCGCCCGCCACGATGATGACGACCGTGGCGTCCCCCACGGCCCCGTCGGCCGTGGTGACTTCGGCATCCGTGGCGGCGGCGGCGACCGCGGCGGCGTCCACGGCAGCTTCTGAAGTTTCGCCAGCCGTGGCGACCGTGGTGGCAACGGCTGCCGCCGTCTCCGCGACGGCGACATCCTCGGCTCTGCCAGTCGCGGTGACTCCTTCGCCCGAGTCGGCGGGGACCGCCGCCGTCCCCGCGACGGCGGTTTCGGAGGCGATCGCCGCGGTGATGACCATGGCGCCTTCTGCGGGGACGACGGCTGCGACGCCGAGTGCTCTCTCGGGTGCCCTCTCGGGCAAGAGGGCGCGTGATGAGTCTGGGTCGTCCGCCGGCCCGACCCCGAAGCGTCAGCCATTCCGGTTAGTGCTCGACTTCGCTGCGTTTTTTTTTACTTCTTTATTTCGTTCGCTAACTCTCTTTTGTTTCAGGGGTCCGCTGCAGGTCCTGCCACGAAAGCAGCTACTCCGGTCCTCAGGGGTTTTGGGGACGGTGCCCGGCTCGGCGGCGAGCGCGGCGGCGCCGGCGGCAAGCGTGGCGGCGCCGGCGGCGAGCGTGGCGGCACCGGCGGCGAGCATGGCGGCGCCGGCAGCAAGCATGGTGGCACCGGTGGCGAGCACGTCGGCAGAGGCGGCTGCAGTGGTCGCCGCGTTGATGGAGACGGGCAGCTCCGCGCTGTCCGGGCCGTCGAGGCCTCGTCTGAGCTCCACCACGCCTCCGCAGCCGCAGTCGACTTCGGGTGCGCCCACGGACGTCGACGTCCTGCGCGTCCAAGGGCCCGATGGACAGGAGTGGGTCCTCAACGAGCCGGCGGAGCGGCAACTCTGGGGCGTGCTTGGCCAGAATCAGGACCAACGTAACGTGGCGCTAATTTTCCTTTAACTCCAAAACGTTGAACACCTTTCATTGGTGACACTCGAAGATAAACAGGATCACCTTGTTCAAAAGATAAAGGTCGACGTCTTTGATTAGCATACTTTTCTTGGCGACCCTTTGCAGCTTTAAGATTAGCTTGAATGGTTCGGACCTTTGCTTCGGCATCTTTTACAAGATCTAGGCGAAAGATCACCCTTTCTCCAGGTTCGGACCAATTGAGAGGGGTTCTACAACTTCGTCCATATAATGCCTCATATGGTGACATCTTTATACTCTCTTGATAGCTATTGTTGTAACAAAATTCCACCAAAGGCAAATAGTCATCCCAATTACCTCCATGTGTCAAAACACAAGCCCTAAGCATGTCTTCCAATATTTGATTGACACGCTCAGTTTGTCCGTCAGTAGGGGGATGATAAGCAGAACTACGAATTAATGTAGTATCCAAAGATGCATGAAGTTGTTCCCAGAAACGAGCAACGAACTGGGAACCTCGATCTGAGATGATGGTTTTAGGAACACCATGAAGACATAGAATTCTCTCTATGTATAGCTTAGCATATCGTCGAACTCCATAGCGGGTATTGACTGGTATAAAATGTGCTGACTTGGTAAGCCTATCCACAATAACCCAAATTGAGTCGTGCTTACGAGAAGTGAGCGGAAGGCCTACAATAAAGTCCATACTTATGTCTTCCCATTTCCAAGAAGGAATACTCAATGGTTGGAGCAAGCCTGCTTTTCTTAAGTGATCAGCTTTGACTCTTTTACAGGTATCACACTCATTGACATAACGAGCCACTTCTCTTTTCATTTTAATCCACCAAAAATTCTTCCTCAAGTCTTGATACATTTTGTTGCTGCCAGGATGGATGGAAAATTTGGAATGATGAGCTTCGTCAAGGATTTTGCGACGCAGGCTAAAATCCCTTGGTACAACCAAACGGTTGTCAAACCAGAGAACACCATTGGCATCCTATCGAAAACATTTATCCTTGCCAACTTTCATTCTCTGCTTAATGCGGTTTACATCATAATCATTCTTTTGAGCCGCTATGACTTCATCACGAATAGAAGATTGAATAGCCAAGTTATGAACGACAAGATTGGGCATAACATGATGACTCGGCTCAGAAACATGATTTTCGGAGGTGCTGTCTGGAAAATTCAGCATCAGGTTATTGCAATGCACCTTACGGCTTAGTGCATCGGCGACTACATTGGCTTTACCGGGATGGTAATGAATTTCCAACTCGTAGTCTTTAATCAACTCAAGCCATCTACGTTGCCTCATATTCAGATCTGGCTGGGTAAAAATATATTTGAGGCTTTTATGATCTGTATATATGTGCACCAAATTTCCAAGAAGGTAGTGGCGCCATATTTTCAAAGCTAGAACCACTGCTGCTAACTCAAGATCATGAGTCGGATAATGCTCTTCATGCTTCCTTAATTGTCGAGATGCGTAAGCAATGACACGACCATTTTGCATGAGCACACATCCAAGTCCACTTCCTGATGCATCACAATATACATCGAATGGCTTGGTAGTGTCTGGTTGAGCTAAAACAGGGGCAGTGGTTAGTAATTCTTTCAATTTCTGAAAAGCTTCTTCACAGTGATCATCCCATTTGAACTTCACATCATTCCTCAATAGCCGGGTGATGGGCTTAGATAACTGAGAGAAGTTAGGAATGAATCGTCGATAGTATCCAGCAAGTCCTAAGAAGCTGCGAACTTGAGAACCCGATGTAGGCGCTTTCCAATCTAGGACGTCTTGGACTTTACTTGGGTCAACAGATATGCCATCTGCAGAAATCACATGACCAAGAAATGGTACACTGTCCAGCCAAAATTCACACTTACTGAATTTGGCGTATAATTTGTGGTCTCTCAGACGTTGGAGCACAATACGGAGATGTTCAGCATGCTCTTCCTCTGATTTAGAATAGATCAAAATATCATCGATGAAGACCACAACAAACTTGTCCAGCTCGGGCATAAACACCGAGTTCATGAGGTACATGAAATGAGCAGGAGCATTGGTTAGCCCAAAAGACATTACCAGGTATTCAAACAATCCATATCTCGTGGAGAAAGCAGTCTTTGGTATATCTTCCGCACGGACTTTTAATTGATGATAACCAGAGCGGAGATCAATTTTGGAGAAGACTTTAGCACCAATTAATTGATCAAAAAGAATATCAATCCGGGGCAGCGGATATTTATTCTTAATTGTGACTTCATTTAATGGCCGATAGTCAACACACATTCGCAGGGTATTATCTTTCTTCTTCACGAAGATTGCTGGACAACCCCATGGTGAAGAACTGGGACGAATGAAACCTTTCTCTAGTAACTCCTTTAATTGTGTCTTCATTTCAGCCAGTTCCTTTGGTGCCATCTTATAGGGTCTACGAGAGATTGGAGCAGTACCTGGTTGTAATTCAATTTTGAATTCAACCTCTCGATCAGGGGGTAGACCAGATATATCTTCTGGAAATACATCAGGAAACTCTCGAACAACAGGGATATCTTCCAGTGATTTTCTCTCCAATTGATAAACGACGGGATCGTCGGATAGATCAGGACACAAGGAAATTGAGTCTCGGCCATGGATGGGAGAATTTAAATGAACAATGCGGGGAGCAATGTCCAGCACAGCTTTATAGCCTTTCATCCAAGACATGCCTAGGATAAGATCTATTTCTTGATTCTTAAGCACGATAAAATCGGAGGGATAGATCTTGTGATTCATCTCAATTGGAATATTCCTTATGATTTGGTCAGCAAATATTTGACCAGCAGGGGAATGAACAATATAAGGATGGTTAAGAGAATTGGTTTGCAGGTGATACCTTTTCAAGCATTTAAGACTAATAAAATTATGCGAAGCACCGGAATCGAAAAGAACCAGAACGGGTTGATGGTAAAGCGAAAACATACCCGTCAACACAGGTTCTCCCTGTGGAATATCTTCAACCGCAGTGTAATTCACTTGGGCTTTACGTGGTGCTGGATTCTTTTGAGCATTAGATGGTTGACCTTGTTGCAGATTAGCTTTAGGCAACTTGCAATCCCGAGCAAAATGTCCAACGCGACCACAATTAAAACAAGTGTTATTTCCTGGTCTTGCAGCAGGTTGAACATGTGGGGCTTGATTGTATTGCTGCTGATTTGGCCCACGGGGGACATTCTGTGGGTAAGGAGGACGCTTAAATTGCTGCGGCGGCGCTCTGAAGCGCTGTCCAGAGGGTGAAGTATACACCAGCCTGTATTTGGGTGATGGTCCCGATGAAATAGTGGCAGGAGCTTTTCTTTTACGGTCTTCATCCTCCACTTGCCGCATAGCATCCTCTTGGATAATGGCAGCATTAACCAGGTCGTTGAAGGTACCAGTGGTCTGCCAAGTCAGACGTTCCTTCAGCTTAGCATTCATACCACGAAGGAATGAAGTCCGTTTCTTTTCTTCAGTGTCCACATAGCTAGTGGCATACTGAGATAGCTGATTGAAAATTTCCGCATACTGGAGGACACCCCTCCCTCCTTGTTTCAAATCTAGAAACTCTTGAAACTTCCGTTGCATAAGTCCGGCAGGGATAAAGTGAGCACGGAATGCAGTCTTGAACTCATTCCATGGGACTTGATAGTCAGCCGGAAAAGTTGCTGCATAATTAGCCCACCAAGAGCTAGCAGGCCCTAACAGTTGTTGCGCAGCAAAGAGGGTCTTCTGTTGTTCAGTACATTGTAAAAGACCAAACTTACTCTCAGTGACCCTTAACCAATTTTCGGCATCCAGTGGTTCCCTGGCACGTTCAAACGTAGGAGGATGAGTCGCCAGAAAATCTGTGTAAGAGCATTGCCTCGGCTGGTCATGAGGAGCTTGACGTCCACCAGGGCGGGATGTATTCTGCACAATCTGCCGTAACAGTTCAGATTCTTCTGCACGGGTTGCAAAAAGTGCAGCAATAGCCTCAGCCAAAGTGGGAGGCTCATTGTTCCTGCGCTGTGAGCCCTCGGGGGTTTCGTTACGACGAGTGTTCACCATTCTACAAAGTCAGAGTTTCATGCACGTTAATCTCCTCTCAAGAATAATACCATAGGTACAATTTTAAGAGTAGTAGTGCAGAATAATGGGTGGCATTGATAGACAGTCTTAAGAAACAACAACCATTTCCATTAAGCTTGCAAAACAGCAGGTTTACATGGTTGTGCGATGGATAACATAAGACATGTCCTAAACACACCCACCGATGTCGACAACCAGCCAAGCGTTTGTGGACACCACCACTGATCTACAAGTGGTTTTAAAGTACATAAGTCACCAACTACTCACTACTTATGTTACGAAAAAAAAAATTGAAACTGCGGACAGTGTATTACTACACCCCAGTATACTACAAGAGGCTACCTATATTACAGGACAACCTTAACACCTAACTCCCTAATCCACTCGGGGATATAGGGTCTTGACAGCATAGCCTTGCTTCTGCAAAGCCTCTCGCATAGCCTCAGCAAGGTTAGCTTCTCCGTTGTCGAAATTGACCCTTGGAACAGGAGCCGACGAAGCACAACTTTCAACAGGGGACTGCGCTGGCTCGGGAGTAGGAAGGTCCTCATAATCCATTCCTGAATTACCCGGAACTTCTTTGGGCTGATTAGCAACAGCAGGAGGAGGTTGCACCGCTGCTTGATGCTCTAGCAGCAGCTGATTATCATGCAGGACAGCGTCCATTTGATTCTGGAGCTCATGTATGAAGTTATGAGCCTGGGCAAGGTGATGTTCAAGAACATTTGCATTATTGAGATAAAATTGAGCGTCATGGCGAGCTTGATCTCGCTCTAGCTGAAAAACTTCTTTTTCATCATTTAACAGCTCGACTTGTTCGGCATGCTGTTGCTGCATGTGCACTAGCTGCTCTTCCAATTCCCGAATACGGGCGGCCAACATGTTGTTATTTTCCGCAGCCATCTGCAAGGAGAAGATTTGAGAAGTCAAAACTTTTCCCAACAGATATAAAAGGCCACTCAACAGACATGTATGCAAGATTACAACAAGTAATTTCACATTTTCCGGCTTCAAGGAGCAACTCAAATCTAAACATGTTGCTGAACCCTAGCAGTCACAACTGGGCAGTATCTGAAAATATACTGTTTTTGACTATCTTGATCAAAGATCAAAACAGAGTCTTGACACCATGATACAGAGAATTTCTCCAGCTTTCCAAAGTGGGCTTAAACTCACCCAAACTCCCAGCACAACTAGACTTATGATTTTTTCAAAGTTGACAGTTTTTTTGCTGAGAAAGACAGACTGACACACCCTCACTAATTTGGCTATACAGAACTCATCAGGACTCCAAATAACATGGGACTACCTGGAAGCGAAAGATAATTTCCAGAGCTTTCCAGCAAGTACTCACTTGCCTCCATTGGAGTAGAAAATCAAAAGTTATGAATTTTCTCATTCACCAGCTCCACAGATGGAACAGATTGACAGAGGTGTAGTATTTCTGATATACTGGTCACACCAGTAGTTGAAATCATATGGGACCACTTGCATATGACAGAGAATTTCATAAGCTTTCCAGATTGTATTCAAACATGGCCAAACTCCAGATAGAATTAGAGTTATGGAGTTTTGAACTTTGGACAACAGCAGGACAGATTTCTGACCTAGCTTAGGGTGGATTGATATGAATCATTTCGAATTTGATTTCTTTCAAATTTGTAAATTTCAACATCATATAGAGAGGAGTGATCAAGGTAAGGCAAATTTTAGTTCAGAACTTAAGGATGCCATGATGCAACAAGTTATGTAACCTAATTTCGTTCCTCACAACACACGCATATTTTGCCGAACTTAGCGGCACGTTTATCGGTGACAACCCGCACTCATCACGTAACAGTCCGATCCACAGGATCTTTGTCCCACGGTGCTGTTTAAGCAGACACGAGATAATACCAACACTTTCGATACAATTTACATCTTTATTATTACAAGAAAGGTTCAGAGTGCAGCGGACATATTACAGAAGAGCGGAAGCGTAAACGACAAGTTCAAAACACGTTTGATACATCAAAGTTTTAACTCTCACGATAAGCATGAGTAATAATCCGAGCCCGTCCGGATTATCACTGTAGCAACAAGCATCACTGTGGCGGCACATCGGACTCCCACTGGGCAGACCATCCTTCGGGGACTTGCACGTCCCACGGGAGTACGCCTTCGGGAAGCTCAACATCTGTACTAATGAAAAACACAATGGCACAAAGCCTGAGTACTAATTACTCAGCAAGTCTTAACCGTCAAATAAATCTAGACATGCAAGGCTGACATCGGAGGGTTTAATTTGCAAAGGACTCAGCACTTAAGCATAGATAATTCTT
>RWGY01000342.1:0-186123 GCA_007726485.1 Eragrostis curvula | reverse complement strand
GAGGCTCTTATAACCGCTAGGCTACAGGCCCTTTCGCAGTTAGGGCATGTACAACCCAGAGACAGGGGGTCGTCTCTAACACATAAGCAGACAGGTTATACAGACACATAAGCAGACATATCATACAACCCAGAGACGGTGAGTCGTCTACAGGCAATTTAATGTTGCGTATGTTGCAAGACCAACTACAAATTATTCATGTGTACCATTGTATGACTGTTTGATAGAAAATGTATCTAATATAAATAATAGTAACATGGTTTTAATATTTTTCTCTTTCAATATCTTTTTTTTCTTTTCCATTTTTTCTTTTTCATTTTTTTCTCCTCCACCGTCAGCTCCTGTCATCCACTCATTTCTCCACCAGTCCACCGCATTGTGAGGCTCCTGGCTAGATTTTTTTGGCCGGCAGTTCTCCTCCACTCATTTTCGAGTCAACTCTTCTCCTCTCTCTTTCTCCGCATGGAAGAACAGACCAGCGGAGTTCCTTTGCTTGCCAGTTCCTTTGCTCTTGTAGTTCGATTGAGGCAGACCAAGCTGGATTGAAGCGAACCGAGCTCGATTGGGTCGTAATCTTGCTGGGCGATTTGTGACACAGAGGAGCTTGGCACTGCGGCGGTGGCAGGGATGACAGCGAAACTCGTCCAGCAAGTGCGATGGCGATGCGAGGTGCTCCAGCTCGGCGAGGGACACGGCACCGCCCGCCGCCCCAACCAAGAGGCCCTCGTCGCTACCACCCAACGTCGGCCATCTGCTCGATCTATGGTTCATCTGTTCGTCGGTCCCAGCGCACCGAAAGCGCTAGATGACTCCGCCGGACAGGGGGAGGAGCGAGAGAGCAAGAGCTGCGGGAGCTCGCAGCGGCCGGGGGCAGAGCTCGCGACAGGCGCATTCGGCGCGGAAGAAACTCCTGCGCTCGCCTACGTGCGTGCGTACTCGCGCGGGATCGGAGCAGGCCGTCGCTGGGGGGCAAACGAGGCCTACAACGGAGCGGCGGCCGTCTTCTCCACCTCGAGCACGGACGAGGCCGTCGCCTCGCCAGGCGACGGGGCACCCGTCTCTTGGCTGAAGCGGGGGGATTTCTGCAAAATTGCCATCATGGAGGACGGGTTGGAGACGGCCGTTGTAACATGCCCTAACCAGTTCTGCTTTTTTTTTTTTTAGCACAAGTTACCAGTTCTGCTGCCGCAGTTGATAATGATCAGAGAAAAAGATGTGGCCCAATAGACAGCCCAGCCCACTTGAACCATCGATCAACCTCGGCCGGCGTTCGCCGTCATCCACCTCGAAAAGAACGCGTAGAAACACCGAAAGGGTAAGCACAAAAATCTCGCAAGCATTTCTCTCCATCAAGGAAGCCGGCGAGCGAGAGCGGTCGGCGCGGCGATGGGGTCTGTCTAGCGAGGCGGAGAAGCCGCTGCGGCGGATCGCGGCGTCGTTCGAGGAGCTTGCCGCCGGTCGCCAAGCAGCAGCCCGCGGGGGCGATGGACGCCGGGGCGTTCTCGGGTGCCTGCTCCAACGTCTCCGTTCTCTTCGGCTGCCTCGGCATCGCCTTCAAGTTCGCAGAGATGGACTACGTCGCCAAGGTTTCCTTCACTTTCTTGTCCTCGAGTCTCTGTCTGCGCAAGCTGCTTTGGACGCGGGATCGCTGCTCTGATTTCGCTGTTTGGCGTGATTTATTCGAAGGTTTAGGTTTATCTGCTGATTGTTTGTACTTGAACTTAGTATTGTCTAGGGCTGGAGATTATGACGAAATGACCTCGAGCACTTCAACTAGACCAGAGTTTTGGGCATCAGATCATCAAATTCAGAAACTGTGTTCTGTGTTTTTCAATATGTATATGAATTGGAGGCCTGAGGTATAATTCGGTATTATTTAGCAAATCTCTTTTAGTTATGCTAGTCACTTGGATAATTGAGGTGATCCTTGCCTATTCACTTGGATAATTGATACATTCATAAACAAAAGAAAAAAAAAACTTGGATAACCTAGGTGATCAATGGAACTTATGTGTAAGAATGCGAGATGCTCGCTATTAGCTGAAATATAATTTATACATCAGAACCAGATCATCTGATTCAGGATTGTGTTCTGCATTTATTTGTTGGCGGACGATGGATCCTACCAGTTCTGCCGCGGTTTTATAGTACTTGAGTCACTAGTATTATTTAGTTTATTTCTCGGTTATGACTGGACGACTTTGGATATTAACTACCGTAGCAGACACAGTGCTTCTAGTTTACTTTGGGTTGGGTGAGTCATAATAGTGCTATGCTATTTTTGTTTGTGAATTGTGACATTAAGCCCATTGTTCCCTGGTTAGTTGTCTGATGTTTTAAGCTTTTGTTTGTTGTTTTTCTCTTAACCCTTGTTCTGAACTGTTTGTAGGTTAATGATTTGGTGGAGGCATCCAAGACTATTTCAACACTGCCTTCAATGGTTGAGTTAGACATTCAGAATGACACTGTCAGGAAAGCTGGGAGCCATACAAGGAATATGCTTAGAGTGAAGCGTGGGATTGATATGGTCAAGGTTCTGTTTGAGCAAATACTAGTTACAGAGTAAGTACAAGTTGCATGCGAAATGGTGATTATGCGGCACTGCTAGTTACTAAAAGGATTGGGTTGTGATTTTTGTTTCCCTTACAAAGCTTACTCAGTGAATGTAACCGTATGTTATTATTTTCAGGGGCAACTCGCTGAGGGATGCAGCATCAGTGGCTTATGCTCAGGTGTTTGCTCCTCACCATGACCGGGCCATAAGGATGGCAGTTGCTGCTGGAATGTACGCCCTTCCCTCAAAGTCACAGCTGTTGAAGAAATTAAATGAAGATGGTGAGTGATGTGATGGTTACATTTGCTGCATTTTAATCCGCAGTGTCAAAAAGCTTCAGCATCTGGCAAGCGACTGATTGTTGTGCTGAAACGATCACATCCGCGTGATATCAGGATCCTTATAGGAGAATGTAGTTGTTTGTATATGTGAGAGTAACTAATTGATGTTGATGTGTTCGCGTAGGCTTGTTACCGTGATGTAGCTTCCTTTTGATCTGCCGCGATATTGATCATGTTTCTTTTTCCTCTTGCAGAGGCCTCAGCAAAGGTTCAAATGCAGAATTCGTCAGATCATCGGCACCAGTAATCCACTACGTGGAAGAACTATTTACCTCAAGGAATTTAGGCATAGACTGGTGAAGAGAACTTACATACTATCGTTCAATGTTACTAATCAGTCGGATAGTGTGCTGTGAGTTTTGTGCTCCAAAAACTTTTAACCTCGTTTCAGTGCTTGAAACTTGTTATCAAATCGATATGCTTCTCTCTCTCATTGCCTAGGAAGCTTGTGATATCGTCTTCCTCTGGAGTTGTTCACTTGTTCGTGATGGTTGTCGAGTTCATTGGCACATTTGCCCGTTTTATTTCCTCTGGAGTTGTTCAAATCAATGATTGCTGAGATATATCTGCTGTTTGATCGAAGTTTATAAGACCTGCTGGTTCACTAATTTCACTTATGATGAAGTGGCTGAATGGTAAACAGGATAGATTAACCTGATAGAGTAATTGATTTAGATTTTTCTATTGCCTTTTCCAATAAGTGACATATCGGAAGCTTGGTAGCCTCTTTGTTTTTTAATTGTTGACATTAGGGAAAAAATTCTTAGTTCAATTTTAGTTAAGAAAGCTATCATATCTTCATAGACACCACCATCATGATAATTTGAGACGAATTTACCGTCAGCCACAAAAATGAAGGATCTACCATGTACCAGCTATGCTTGATACAAGTCAAACTGGTCCGCTGTCAATTAGACAATTATCGACGTCGTTTGAAAAAAAAAAAAGACAAATACCACCGTAAGATCTTTAAGGGGAGTGAATACATCTCCGTCGGGAAATAGATATTCAACATAAATAGGACGGATCAAGGATTGTACTCCCTTTGTTTCAAAATATATGCTCTATGTTTCTGGTTGTTTAAGTTCATTGAATATTCTCTCAATCTGTCCCGATTCAGAGAATATTTAATAAACTTGATACAAAGCTAAAAGTGTATATATTTTGAAACTTTGGATAGCACTGTGAGGGTCTGCTTGGTTGTTGTCTGCAGCGGGTCGTTCAAAATGAGACGCCAAGGCCACACCAAGCTAAGGTGAGTTCAGGTCTTGGAAATCACAATAAATCAATTTTTTTTCTTTGATTCAGCCATCAACACAATATTTGCTAACACTTCAGGGTGTGGGGGTGGATTTTTAAATTTTAGATGCATTTTATTTTGTAAATCATGTCTTTTTTATTCAACGGTGCTATACATACGATATGGATCAGCTTGTTCGCCTCGCTGCAGCTACAATATTTCAGTTATTTCTTCAACAGCTGCTACAGTGTTTGCAGTTATTTCTTCATCAGCTGCTACAGTAAAACGGCTGCATCGCAGCGAGGCGAACAGGCTGGATGTCGCTTCATGCCCCTCCTGGTCAATGTAGGAACAGACATACGTAACCTATGGCATTCGTCAATAGGCAATCGGACACACTGAGTCATACACCTGGATTTTGTACCCACAACAATTTCCTCTTTAACTTTCATGAGTACGGTACGTACCATATTTGGCACCATATTACCTTATTATCACAAGGTTCGGTTCAAAAGTTGCAACTTAATATGGGAATTAGGGTTGGGTAAAACACCTTCTTCCCTGTAAGACACATCATCCTTGATTTCTTTGTGTGGCATCATATTGATTTGCCTTCTTCCATAAGCGTCTCCGCAAAGAGCTTCTAACAACAAACAATTGGATGGCTAGGTTAGATCTCGAAGGATTTCTTCTTCTTCTTCTTCTTCTTCTTCTTCTTCTTCTTCTTTGCTACAGAAAAATCAATAGGACGACTTGCCTGACTGTGAAAGCGAACGATGGGTGAGACAACGAGATGGTGATGAAAGATGCCGAGCAATATTCGGGTAGGGGAGCCTCATCGAAGAGGTTTTGGATGAATGTTGGTAAAGGAAGGTGGTTGGGCTATGCAAGTGACATGGTGCCAGCGTCTGTAGACGGAAAAATAGATGATGAGACTAGTGGCGATGATGATGCCTAGGAGGCATTGAAGACATAAGGCGTGAGTGGAGGTGGTTGACTTTGATCAATTGAGAAGCGGTGATCCGAGCATGATGACAATTGAGTTAGACACACGTTGACTCTTTCGAGCTAGTAACTAGTCGTCTCTTAGTCAGGTCTATTATTTAATTGAATACGAAGTAGAACATGTCATGTTTAAATCACAATTACGAAAGTTTTAGCATTTCACTAACAAGAAAAAGTCAAGAAAAAACTGAACAAAAGAAGAAAACAAAAAGAACACGCCTCTGACTCGGAGTTACTACAAAAGCTCGCAGGAAAACACGAAAGAAGTTGCAGGAAACGCCCCCGTCTCGTGGGCAAAAGCAGTAACGTCTCATCTCTCCGCCCGGGCCCCCGGGTCACCCACAGGCAGGCGTAGCCAACCCAAGAACACCTGTTCACACGCCAACACCGCCGCCGCATCCTAGAGAATGGCGAATCTGCCGCCGTCCCTCTCCATCGGCCCGTCCTTCGCCGGGCCGGGGCTCCGGCTGCGGCTCAGGCAGCTTCCAGGGACCAGGACATGGCGACTGCAGAGCAGCTCGTGCTCAACCTCTGCAACCCCGAGCTCCGCGAGAGAGCCCTCCTCGACCTCTCCAAGGTGATTTGCTACCCCGCCCTTTCTTACTCTTTCTCACCGAAGCCTCGTAGATGATAAGGTAGTGCCGTGCGCTGCGTCTAGGCAAAAGTTTTTTGGGCCTCGACGATCTAACGTAGGAAGGATGCCGTGCAGTTCACTTTGGTAGATTGGTGTACGCGGCAATCTAGGGTAAAAGACTGGTCTTACTACTCCTGAATCAAGATGTGGTTTCAAAACAGTGTCTTTCGATCTCCATTGCTGGTGATTTGTGCTCTAATTTTTGTGCAATTATGGCTTCCCATATCTAGAAAAACAATGAGAACTGCAAGATTTTTGGTGTGGTATAGTCATGCAGAGAAAGCAGTTAAGCTTTGGTGTGTGCGAGCACTTGATGCTTTTTTTGGTATTTATTAATCTGCTTTATAGTTCTTTTAGAATATGTTCTGCCTGGTTGTATAAGAGAGTCACCAGTTTCCATAATCATAGCAAAGGTCATTTGCGAAGGGTGCGATAGCATGGTGGTAAGACTTCCCGTTTGCAAGTCAAAAAAAAAAAAAGACTTCCCGTTTGGAAGCTGCCGGTCAGGGTTCGATCCCTGGTCTCGCACCTGAAAGAAGTCACTCATTGTGTGCTCAGTGGTACTGGATGACTGCAGAATCTCTTTCTGTGTGCTCCTGGGCGAATGTGAAGTCGCTCCCTAGTTTGGGTACCCTCTTCTTAGAAAGGAACCTCAGGGGAGATGACCTTCAGGGGCCGAGTTTTCATAGCAAAGGTCTTTCTTTTTTCCCCAACTGGAGGCTTGATTTGTTTTGGTTCTGCTATGTTCACTTGTTCAGATGGGGATCTGGCCCTGTGAACTGGACGGGGGCATTGATAGTTGCTATGCAAATTGAATTGGTCATGCCCTGAATATTGGCTGGAACGTTACAGGTGGGCAGGATAATTTAAATTCTACTCTAGCCTAGATGAGACAATAAAGAAGGAATTCATTAGCCAGACATTCATGTTTTTGACCTAAGATTTAAGTATTTTTCCATGCGATACTTTTTCTATTTTTAGCATCTTTTTATTACAATTGAAGAGGGACAAAAGAAATCAATTTAATATGTGTACATCTGCCTATATGTGTCATGGCTTGTTGTGAATTGTGATTTAAAGTTTGCGATGAAGCTAACTTAGTGCATGAAATCCCATAAATTCCTGAAGTTAACTATTTGGTAGATAGTTGTTTCTTCTTCATTATTATGTACTGATTCCGCGTATCTCACGCAGTAACTTGACACACTTGGTTACTTGGTACTGGAATATAAACTGATGCTAAAGCAATTGATTTTGTCAAGCAATTTTACAAAGAAATATTAATTTGGAACTAGGTAGTGAAGTTTTCTTGGACAATTATGTTACTTGTTATTCTTTTTCCAGAAGCGAGAAATTTTTCAGGATCTTGCTCCACTTCTGTGGCACTCTTTTGGCACAATTGCTGCACTACTCCAGGTATGTCACAATTCTTTCATATTCGGAATAGGTCATGGAAACTTTGCAGCATAGCAGCTTTGGACTTTTTAAATACATTAGTACATGCTATTTAAGTCTGTGTGGTTGACCATGCATGTTGATTCTTTTCGTATGAAACTCAATTGAGGCTTTCGTGTATGTGTCCAATTCAGTCTATGTTGTTACTTGAAATATGCAGGAAATCGTGTCAATTTATCCCTCACTTTCACCGCCAACATTATCACCAGTTCAATCAAACCGTGTCTGCAATGCACTTGCCCTGCTTCAGGTATGCTCTTTCATGGGAAATGAAGAAATCCCCACTCATGATACTTCCGGAGTTTGAATTGAATTATCTGTCAGTATTTTGTTCGCAAGTTATCAGGGTTGCTTTGATTTTAACCCTGGTATATTGAAAAAACCCCGCCAATAATATGATGTGAGCTGATGTTTTGAAGTATTATTTATTAGTTCAAGCTTCTTGATTTTATTTTTATCATGTACACCACATTATTTCTGGATCTTCCATTCACCTTTATCACTTTCATTGCAGTGTGTTGCAACGCACCATGACACTAGGCCCCCGTTCTTGGCTGGTAATTACTGCTATCATATTTAACAGAGACCACTATCACATTATAGCTATTTTTATGATGGTGTATCTTTAAAGAATCGTCCAACTTTATTCCAAGACTATCTTGCTTGTAACATACATAAGATTAGTAATGCTGGCGATTCTGTTTGGATCACATCTAAGTAGTTCTGCATTAGAAGTTGGTTGCTGTACTTTTCTATATTTGTTTAATCTGACCGTGTTCATTTGTTAATAACTAATTGTCTCCTCTTGCAGCACAGATTCCATTGTACCTTTACCCTTTCTTGAACACTAACTGCAAGGCAAGACAATACGAGTACTTGAGGCTTACCAGCTTGGGTGTTATTGGTGCTCTTGTGAAGGTAATTCAAAGAATGAGTTAAGACAATTAAGAATGTATATAGATTTATATTTAGATTTATCTTTGGACTGGAAAAGATGGCGGATAGGTGAACGATTTGGCTTTTTGTATATTCCAGTCTCACTGATTAGATTATTTGATTGGGATTTCGAATCCTACAGATCCCTATATGAATCTGCTATGTTTTGAAGAGCTCATCAGTTCCGTAGTTTATTAAAGAGTTGTACTTATTTGCTTTTATCAGATATAATTTTGTAAGTAAAAATACACGATACACTTTTGTCATATGCAGGTTGACGATCCTGAAGTCATTGCCTTTCTGCTGAGCACTGAAATAATTCCCCTGTGTCTGCGTACTATGGAGATGGGCAGTGAGCTTTCAAAAACGGTATTCAGATAGTACATTAACATTACACAAAACATAATATCTTCTAGATCTACTTATTTGTTATATTTCTATTATTGCTATCCGAAATGTGAATTGGAAAAAAGAACTCTTCTGAACCTTTTATCTAGCTCATTCTTTGATATATGATATATCAAACCATTTTATATCTTGAGTTACTAGAATCATGTAGCAACCTAATTTCATAATGCAATACTTCTCTTCTGTATGTTGCTGCATTTTTTATTTGCTTTGTACAAAAGAGATGATTTCATTCTTCAACTATCTTCTAAATTCCTGCTATATAGATTACCTTGTGGTAGTAGCTGATGATGTTGTGAATTCGAGAGAACCAAGAATCAAATTGGTTCTAGAATGATGATTTAGTTACCCTGTCAGGAAGATATTTGATCAGATTGTTTGATCTGGGAAGTATAGATCCGTGCTTCAGTTTCGCTAATTCAGTCAAGTTTACATGCAGGTGGCCACTTTTATTGTTCAAAAGATTATGCTTGATGACACTGGACTTCACTATGTATGTGCAACATCTGAGCGTTACTTTGCTATAGCTAGTGTTCTAGCTATGATGGTTGAATCAGTTTCTGAACATCCTTCCCCAAGGTTGCTGAAGCACATAATCCGCTGCTACCTCAGGCTGACAGATAATGCGAGGTTTGTGCTATCCCTGTGTGCAAAATTCGAATCTGATAACTGTTTACACGGTTTGCTAAAGGTTGTTATGTTTATGCAGAGCCTGTAGTTTGCTGCAGAAGCACATCCCGATCTCGTTGACAAATGGGACACTTAACAAGTACATTCAGGTGATTTCAGCTCCTCACAACATGACGTTTTATCATGTCTTCACCAAAGAAGCTTTAATTCAGAACTTATATTAGATTTTAACTATCAACTGACTCTAGATTTTACTGCAAACTCAGGATGAACTGACAAAGCGATGGCTCCAGCAATTGGTGCATAACATTAGCATCGCAAGCAGAGGAGGTCCTCTTACCGGCCTGGATCACATGATGGGGATGTGACTGAAGCCGGTTCCTGTTGTGACTAGGGCATGTCTTGTAGGTAGCCTAGGGAAAGCTATCATAGTTTGCCTTTCGGAGAATATAACATATGCCATTCTGATATTAAAGAGGATAGAATTTAGGTACTGTTGCTAGCCTGTACTAGCGCTGTAAAAAATACAGGGAGGTTTTACTTGGAAGATTAGCATTTAAATCAAAGTTGAAACCAGTAAAAAAATGACAGGTTTACAAGCTACTCTTGTAAAGTTTTGCTTGCTATGGTGACAATCGTTAGCGTGTCGAGGTGATGAATTGGCAATGATGCCTTGCGAGTTGCGAATGCTTGACTGTAAATTTGCACTGAAAATCTGCCTGCTGAATTGATTTCGACGCAAATTACATTGGACAGTTGCTCGCTACTGGAAACTGAGATTGTTCCCTGACTGTGTATCCTCTTAATTTAACTATGGTTTTAGCTTGTTAACTGAAAGTATGGAGTGGACCCATCATATTTTCCAGTTCTACTGATGCGAAGAATGCAAGCAGGCCTTCTTTTTCTATGTACTGTTGGGAGTCATGCAGGTATCATATAGACTACACGGCTCATAGTTTTTTCCCCCCTTCTAAGTAAAGAAATGTGGACTATGGTTCATGCTTGTATCTGGGCTAGGTTGTATCTTTTGACCTGTGATCCATCTGTGACGTGGTGGCCCTTGACGCTCTCACAAGGCCATTTAAGTTGCCAACTCAAGTACTCAAGCAGCCGCTTAGCCGACTCCAGCAGCCAATCAGCCAAGCAACTCTCTGTGCCCGCCTACGGCTAACCAAACAACCAAATCGAAATCAAATTGCCCTAAAAAAATCTGAGTTAAATCATCAAACGTAAACGTATTCAGCAGCTTTGTTTATTCAATAGAAAATGATCTGTACCCTGATTAGCGTCTAACCAACCAACCCCACGAGCACAGCGGCTTGGGCTCGTCGCAATTAGCAACTGAACCCGCCCCTCTCTGAAACTCTGAAGTCGTCCCTTCCGTCACCTCAAGAGCTCACTCTTGTCCTCCCCTGCCCCTCTATAAACCCGACTCCTCTTTCCCTCTCCCCTTCACCAGATCAAAACCCCGCATCCGTCTCCCGCGATCGACCATGGCAACC
Source organism: Eragrostis curvula (assembly GCA_007726485.1). Classification (NCBI taxonomy): domain Eukaryota; kingdom Viridiplantae; phylum Streptophyta; class Magnoliopsida; order Poales; family Poaceae; genus Eragrostis; species Eragrostis curvula. The sequence goes on along the minus strand of RWGY01000342.1, from coordinate 175,418 downwards.
GCTGCTGCGTCCCAGGTACGCGCGATCCCCTGCCCCTCCCTTGTGATTCCTGCGCTTGCGCGTGGTGCTGACTTGCTCTCTCTCTGTTGACCTGCAGGTTGCTCTCTCCACGCCGGTCGGCTCGGATCGCGGCGTGAGGAGTTCCGGCATCAAGGTGAGTGTCTCGATGCCTTCGGTGCTAAATTTTCGCTCCTTTTCGCTTTTATTTTTCTTGGGGGGAATCTTGTGCGATTCGGTGGGCTCTGCCTCTGGGTTGGTGGAGTAAAATAGGCAGATTGATTCGAACATGTAGTACATACATCATATGTTGGATACCGCTACACGATTGCGGCCTTGTATTATTTTGATGCGCAGTATAGTAAGTCAAGTCATACAGTAATTTTCTCTTATGCAAAAGCCAGGCGTTTCTTCAGTAATTGAGGGCTCTGGAAACTCGTAGCGTTCTTGTCAGTCATTTTCACTGTTGATACTGAACTCGTAAATCCATATCCTGAATGCTACAAACCGTGTGCTAAATAGGCCTTTTGCTATGCTCTAGGGTAACAACAATCTAAGCTTCAGCAACAAACAATGGATGGGCGCCACATTGGCGTGGGAGAGCAAGGCAATGCGGCCCAGGCATGCGAACAAGGTGCTCTGCATGTCAGTCCAGCAGGCGAGCAAGACCAAAGTCGCCGTTGCGCCACACCATCTGGAGAATGCAAAGGAGCCACCACTTAACACCTACAAACCGAAGGAGCCCTACACGGCCACCATTGTCTCGGTAGAGAGACTTGTTGGTCCCAAGGCTCCGGGTGAGACATGCCATGTTGTCATTGACCATGGTGGCAATGTGCCTTACTGGGAGGGCCAAAGTTACGGTGTGATTCCTCCTGTAAGTGTTCCCTTATCTTGATCATTTCCATTGTCACAGAGCATACTTTAGTCTTCTGCTTGCTTGAATGCTTGGTTTACTGTCATTTTCGGATAGTGAACTATCAATTGACTAAACATTGTTAAATTTATTATAGATATAGTACAGGTGCGGGAATTCACCCGCATTTCTTTCTAAGTCTGTATAAGTTGTTTTCAGTATGACGCACAATGTATTTTAGGCATAGATGAGAAAAATACTACAGTGTTGAACTGTTGATAGGTTAAGCATGCCTTACATGGCATCACTTTGTTATCCATTATGTCTTCCATTCACATTCAGCCCTCTGAACCTTGAAAGTTTTCATCTGACAGGGAGAAAACCCAAAAAAGCCTGGAGCCCCACAGAATGTCCGACTTTACTCGATTGCATCTACTAGATATGGTGATAATTTTGACGGAAAGACTGCAAGTTTATGTGTCCGCCGTGCAGTTTATTATGACCCTGAAACTGGAAAGGAGGACCCTTCAAAGAACGGTGTCTGCAGTAACTTCCTATGCAACTCCAAACCTGGGGACAAGATTCAGTTGACAGGTAATTTCAAGATGAATATAAATGCTTTCATGTCTGTTTATGAGAGTCTCCCGCTGCAATGAGTTGTGTACTCCCTGAAATTCACCTGTGGTGGACCATCCATTTCTGAATTATTTGATTCTTGATTAGGGTAACATAATTTGCAACACTACATTAGAGGTGAACATTAAGGCGCAGCAGGGGGAAAAACAAATGTATGTAGATTTCAATGTCACGGGTTTGCGGGCTACATTTTGATATACATGCGCAAAACATGACACCAGCCACCATAACCAGCAACAGACAAGTAACAATTATTAGCGCCCAAGAAGCAGACACTCTGTGCTGTACTATGATTGTGACCTTCACTTTATGTGGCTATCTTGTCTTGTCTCTTCTTGTTGGAAAACAGAACGCAAAGAGTTTTTGGTGCTGCGGTAGCTGCAGCGTTTCAGATGTATATTGCTGAATATATATAGCCTAATACCTCTAACTTCCTGATCAAGCCATACTTGGCCGCTACTAACAGATAGAAAGAATCAAAATAATCTAGATACACTTGCGCAGGGAATTAGTCAACACTTCTCCCGCCCAATTCCTCTTTTTCTGATAAGTAACAAAGATTCACAGTCCCATGATTAGTTATATACTTGTCTGATATCTTGTATGGCCATAGTGTTACAACACCGGACCATTTCTGTTTGTTGTAGAACAGAATACTGTACTTCCTGGGTACTCTAGAAGATGAATCCTAATTTTGTACATAAAACAGAATATTGTTTCTTGTGACTATAATTGTGCTTTCATATTGGTTCATGAAACAGATGGGTGTTCTAGCCTCAAACCATCTCACTATGATTTCTGTATGAGCAGGTCCTTCTGGCAAAATAATGCTCCTACCTGAGGATAATCCAAATGCCACCCATATCATGATTGCCACTGGCACTGGGGTTGCTCCATTCCGTGGATACCTGCGCCGTCTGTTCATGGAAGATGTCCCGAACTACAAATTCGGTGGCCTAGCTTGGCTGTTCCTTGGTGTTGCTAATTCAGACAGTCTTCTCTATGACGAAGAGTTCACAAACTATCTTAAGCAGTACCCAGACAATTTCAGGTGTGAATTCATTGTGAAGCATTACAGAGCGCAGCACAACTGAGCTGGTTTTGTGCAGTTTATCGGTAGATCTTTATCTGACTCGGTTGTGTTGGATCTGTAGGTACGACAAAGCACTCAGCAGGGAGCAGAAGAACAGGAGCGGTGGCAAGATGTACGTTCAGGACAAGATCGAGGAGTACAGCGATGAAATTTTCAAGCTTCTGGACGGCGGCGCGCACATCTACTTCTGCGGTCTGAAGGGGATGATGCCAGGGATCCAGGACACCCTGAAGAAGGTGGCGGAGCAGAGAGGGGAGAGCTGGGACCAGAAGCTGTCGCAGCTGAAGAAGAACAAGCAGTGGCACGTTGAGGTTTACTAGGATATTTTTTATATATAAATTCAGGTAGTATGATTGTTCTGCTGCGAGTCAACACCATGAAGAGACACAAAACAAATGATTGATGATGAATGATTCTTGCGGTGGTGTAAAACTATCGAAAGAATTTCTTGGGGGAGATCATAGAACCACCCAACATGTAACTCATAAGCTTCCGCATCACACGATGCGTGGAACGGAGCATGTAATTTTCAGCCGTCACAGTTGCAGTACAGTGCTTCCCTATCATGCAATTTCCATTTTTCAATATAAAGGTCACTGTCCAGGGTCGTATTATCATGCGTATGATGAATTGTGCTGACTTCAATTTGTTTAAACACATGCCTCCTGGAGCCGCCAGCGCTTCTCTCTGACCTCATTTTGCCTCGGGCAGTCGCTTTCATCAATCATCATAATGCTTGCATCGCTGCTATAATTCGTGAAATAAAAAGAGAGGAAACTTGCATTTCTGCCGCTCACACAGCTTGCCCCTTGTGACCAGAAGGATGGTTTCAGCACACGTTTTTTTTCTTCTTCCCCTCCGAACGGTTCTGCACATGCTTTGTTCGTACCTGGAATGAATCGGTTGCGGACATGTTCACCTAACGCCACTACCACTGCTAATAATTTGTTCTCACTCCCCTGATGACGATCCACAACAAAATCCAAACCCCCGTCATGTCATTGCAGGAAACAAACGCGCGCGGCAGTTACGACCTGTCCCCAACCTGAAACGCCCTGATCTCCCGGCGCCGCCACATCACACGAACCAGCAACCAACCCCTCGCATCGGACGGCTCAGAACAAACGCGGCCCCGCCTGACGCCGTCCGATCCGCGTCCCTGCCCTGCCGCGATCCGCAGCAGGGCCCCGCCGGCCGGCGACGCCCCCGCACGGAACGGTTTGCGCGCTGTCGCCGTTTCTCACGCGCGCGGCCGCACTCCCGGCCACGAGCGTGACGAGCCTCTCCCCTGGCGCCACGCCACGCCACGCCAAGCCATCGCGTCGTCAGCGCAGAGTGCTCGTTCGCCGCCTCCCCAACCACTGCCCCCTGCCTCCAGTCATTGTTGACCCCTCCCTGTCGCGCGCGTTACTGCTCCGACTCCGCTTCACTCCCTACTTCCTTTCCCTCCCTCGCGTCGCTGTCGCCCGCACTTGGCCTCGTTGCGCCTCTCTTATCCTCCAGTCTTGTCTCTTGCCACGCGCGATATTAGTTGGCAGTTACCTTCTCCTGCGGGCGGCTGGCGAGTGTGGAGACGCGCGCGCGCAGGGGTGGCGGGCGGAAGGAGACGGTTGCCGGCGGCGGACCAGGACGACGAAGAGGAAGACATGGAGGCCGTACCGCCCGTAAGTGATCTTGATCCGATCCCTCTTCTCTTCTACAACCCTCGTGTTTTCTCTCTGGTTGAGTTGGTTCGAATTGGCGGTTCATCCTCTGCGCGTTCTGTCCCGCTGACTTTGATCGTACAGTGCGACATGGTGCCTATATTGTTCCAGGATTCGATAGAGAATTTCTCTGTTTCTCTTAAACATGTCAAAGAAGAAACCAACCCGAGTGTTAGTTAGAACACGCGATTTGCTGGTTCGTCAGAAGTAGTCGTGCCTGTGGACAGTAACAGAACACGTATGAACAAAGTCTAATAATTGTTCTGTTTGTTTACTGGTTCCATTTCCAGTGAATTTTCAGCCTGACATCTTGGTTCAAGAAACGGTTTTTCTAAGCCAATCACTTCATTTCAACCAGTTTTAAATTTTGTCCTGTTTATCGGTTCTACTCTTACGGTTGGAATCAACTTGTGATCACTGTTCGGTAATTTTTATTCGGTGGAAACATCCAATACCGGATCACTTAATAAAGTCTATCATTCTGATCGAGTTTTCACCTTTGTTCTACGCTACCTAATTCGGCTTCAAAGTCGGCGTCACCTTGTCTTTCATCAGATGTTGTACTGAACTGAAAGTCTGAAACCAAATTATGGTGCTGCAGGTACTGACTGAAAGGACGAACCCTCTGCTCAACAGATCAGCGAGTCCATGCGGTGCCACGCAGCTTCAATCTCATGCCGACAACGGTGCGGGCTTCTACAACGGATCGTATTCTTTCCTTGACACCAGGCCCAGCACCACCAGATTCAGCAGCGGTTCAGTGACATCTGAAGATTCACCCAGGCTGCTGTCCTTCAAGTCCAGCTCCAGCCCCGACAACTACTCAGAATGGCCAGCAGCATCGCGGTCCAACCGGTACCTCTTCGACGCGAACGCGAAAACCCGTGGCGCCGAGTACCTGGATTTGATGAGGGTGGAGGTCGATGCGCAGCTCAGCAGGCTCAAGGGCGGTGTTACCGGTCTGGAGAGCTATGCCTTGCCGGACAATGGCCATGTGATCGGTGGTGCGCACCTAGGCATGTCCCTTGACGTTATGCTGATTGAGATAGATGAGAGGTTCAATGCTTTGAAGCTGCTGATGGCTGCCGTGTTCCGGCAGGCTAGGGAGGTGGTTGGCTCGGTCAACTCGTCGATGTCTGATCAGCAGTGGGAGCATGAGATGCAGCTGGAAGTCTTCGGTGTCGCAACAGCCGAGTGCATCAGTGCCCTGCAGGAAGAGTTAGAGAGGAAGCTGTACGGGCAGATTTCTGTCACAAACACCATGAGCAAGAATTGGAAGGAGTCCATAGCTCAATTTGCCGCTATGCGTGAAGACCTTGGTGTTCTTTCTAAACTGTTACTGCCTTCAGTACCAGAAGCACATGTTTCTCATAGTAAGCATGAAAGTTCAGGCAACAGGAGTAACAGATGGAAGTACAATTTCTTCGGAAAGAAATCAAAGGAGGACCTTTCTCCACGCGCTGAGGGAAGTAAGAGTTTCAGGAAGCAAAAGTCCTTTGGTTCAAAGGACGTCATCTCAGAAAAATCTGACTTTCGCCATCTCAACGCTATGAACAGAGAGGAAGTGATAGGTTATTTTAAGTCTGAGATCGGCAAATTGAAGAGGATGCACGAATCAGCATTGCAGGAGAAGACAGAAGAACTGTTCAGGTTCAAACGGGAGAAAGGGTCACAAGCTCTTAAAAATGACGTTGAATTTGAACCCTTGAGAAAGAAAATTCCAGAGATCGTATCGAGAATGGACCAAATCATTTCTAAGAATATAAAGATACCTGCAGTCTGCATGACTCATGATGAGCTAGATGAAAGATGCAGACTGGCAACCAGAATCAATGCTTTGTACTACGAAAATCAGCATCTTCGTGGAATGCTTGTAGAGAAGATGAAGGACGCTAGGGAATTATCATCTCAACTATCTGAATCGAGTAGGGAACTGTCTCTCCAGCTGTCGTCAGAAGAAGAGCTCCTGAGACAAATCGACAAAATCAAAGACGAGTATGAGGACCTTCGAATTGAAAGTGACGTTAGAGATGGACTGTACAAAACTGTTACAAGAAGACTGCTTGATGACTCTGTGAGCAACATGGATAGTGCTGCTCTGGATTTTAATGCAAAGGTATCTTCACTTGAAGCTGCAATCTGTGAAAAGGATAAGGCATTGTGTTTATCAAATGAAGAAAATCGTAAATTAAAGGAGAAGTTAGCGCAACTAGAAAAGGGGTGTTCGATCCAAAATCACCAACAAGATCAAGAAGTCATAAAACAAGAGAGTACAGAAATTATTATGCGTGATATTGAGGTGGAGCCTCACACATCACCTAGAAGATCCCACGTGCAAGATCTGAGGTATGATGAACTTGTTAAACTGAACGCAAGTTTGGGGATTGCACCAGGTGTCCTGAAGGAAATGGACAGTAAAAACCTGAATCGTTGTAGCAGTCTCACTAAGGATGAGCAAGAAAAACAGTTGGAGTGCATTCTGGTATCTATTATGAAATTGTCAAAAGAGTTTGTGGATATTGAGCAAAAACTTTCGGCAGATAGAACTGAAAACAGGTTCGTTCATTTCTTTTACAATTGGTTCCGATCCCAGGCATTTTCATGTCCTATTAATACACCAATCCAACACTATTTGACTTATTTAACAGATGTTTTGCTTTTCATTTTGATGAAAATTTCAGATCTGAGGATTTGAGCGACCATTGCAATCACATGGTAACACAAGCTGTGGTTCTAACTAAAATAGGCCTCTGGTATAAACAAATGCTTGAAACAAGACGATTCGAGCTCCAAAAGGCAGAAGCCAAGGTACTTGTTTGTTAATATTGTCTGAAGAGACCTCTTGTGAAATATGATATCCTCAAGAAGTGAACTTCTGTTTGACTGCAACATGCAGTGTATAATTTTTATGTTCATCACACAACTCTGAAATATTTCCTATGTGATTCAGGTTGCCATCTTGGGCGACAAGATGAATGCACATTTGAGCCTTCTTCAGAAGATATATGTAACTCTTGATCGCTACTCTCCTACGTTGAAGCATCATCCTGTGGTAAGTATTGCTGTAAAATGTTGATCGTTAATCTTAAAGGCCCCTATCATTATTTCAACTGATAACAGTTTTGAGTGCTCAACAAAGAATATGTCGGAATTTTGTTTGCATCATGTAGCTTTCTCTGATTAGTTTAATATAGATAACATCGAAAACTTTTAACATGGTGATCTTGTATGCAGCTGCTAGATACTTTCTTGAAGACATGCAAGCTTGTTGCAGATTTGAGAACTAAACAGAAGGAAGATGACACAACATAAACGAGGCAGTCAGGTGAGACTTCCCTTAGTAGCTAGTGTTTGTGGTCCATCAGGAAATATACAAGTCCTCATGGTGTTTTGGTAGGCATACTGACCACTGGATACCTTTGGCATTTCGCACCCAATGCAGGCCTCTAGTTGGCACTAAACGGGCGCAGCTGATATTTTGGCTCATGTGCACCATGTGGTCCTCCAGTTGTAGATCAAGTGAAGGATTCTGTGTTGCTAAGTTTTCAGATCCTGATCTGGATGTATACTTAAAAGCAATTGAATCAGCAGCTACCTTTCTCATCTTATGCAAGTCAGCAAGTACATACATTTCCAAACAACCTTCTTCGTTTGGATCATGTGATCAAGGGTGCAGTTGTGCTTGTGGTCGCTGCTTTTTCTGCAGATGACGGCAGAATTCTGAAATCACGCCCTGTACAGAAGAAATATCAGTAGCAGTGATTGGCCAGCTGATGTACATACGAGTATACGACATCGTTCTCACGTACTTGTTGAGTAGGGGTAGAGATAGCATTTTAGGCATCAGGCTTAGGCCATGTAATGTATTGAAGAATGCTCTTGACCTGCTAGATGTAAAGCACTCTGAAATTTGAAAGTATACAGTTATTCTCATTCTGTCTTGACTGTTTTCTTATGTTGGAATCCATAATTTCTTAGAGAGCTTTTGTGCGTATGTTCCACCTACTAGCTTGGTGATGTTGCTCTAGAATAAAGACTTACGTGGACGAATATTGTGTCTGTCGGTGTCTCATGAGCCTTTTTCTCTTTTTGACTTGATTTTTTTTTGAGCATATCTCTTTTTAACTTGATGTGAGATGCTTCCGGACTCCGGAGTATTCAAAGCGTTTTCAAATCTTCGGGCAAGTTTGGGCTGAAGCCCTGTTGTGGGTGTCAGCCGGGGCGAAAGGCCTAAGGAGGATCTTGCCTTGAGGATGGTTGCTTTAGGGAGTGAGTCTTGTTAAATTATCGGCAGAACGACGGCACGTAGATCTAGACGAATTAACAAAAGTAAAACTGAAATAGAGGAGACGAAATTCTTTATTGCGAAATTCTGGTGTCAGGGTACACAGGGGGGTCTCCTCAACTATTTATAAAGGGGGAAACCCTAACTTCATGTTGGGTTTGGATTCGATAAAGGAACCCAGATGGACCAGGACATCTTCTTCTAGAAGATGGGCCTGGCCCATTAAGAGTTTTACAACACTCCCTCTTGGGCTCTTTATCGTGATAAGTATGCCTCACAAAAACTCCTAAAAACCCAGTGGGAAAAATGGAAAAAAGAGCACATATTACCACTACTCATATTGCACATATTGCCTCGTTAAAAACCTTATTGAGAAAACTTCATGTGAAAAACTCATAAGGGAAAAAGAGTACAATGTTTTAATCTTCATGATTAATGATTATCAATCTGCATGACTGATATGAATTATCTTCGAGATAACTCACTTAATCCGGGAATGTGTTGAACTTGGGTAAGTTCTCCCCCTAATGCCGGGAAATGATCTTCATTGAAGATACAATCAGCAAACCGTGCAGTATGCAAGTCTCCAGTGGAGGGTTCTAAGTACTTGATTATGGCCGGACTTTCATAGCCAACGTAAACTGCAAGTTTTCGTTGTGCGCCCATTGCAGTTCGCTGAGGTGGAGGAATTGGAATGTATACAGCACATCCAAACCTTCGTAAATGGGAAACATTTGGTATTCTACCACGCACCAATGCTAATGGTGATTCTTCATGTGTAGCAGATGGTCGTAATTGGATAAGTGCTGTTGCATGCAACACCGCATGCCCCCAACAAGAGGTAGGCAATAAGCAATTCTGTAACAATGGTCGAGCGATCAATTTGATCCTCTTGATTAATGATTCTGCGAGACCATTTTGTGTATGCACGTGTGGTACGGAGTGTTCCACTTTGATGCCCATACTCATACAATAATCATCAAATACCTTCGATTTAAATTCTTCAGCATTATCCATTCGAATGGATTTGATTCTATGGTCTGAAAAATGTGTCTTCAATTGTATGATCTGGGCAGTCAATCGTGCAAATGCATGGTTTCTAGTAGATAATAGACATACATGGCTCCACTTCGAGGAAGCGTCTATTAACACCATGAAATAGCGGAAAGGCCCTGATAAGGGACTAATTGGTCCGCATATATCACCTTGAATTCGTTTAAGGAATGGCATAGATTCTGCTTGAATCTTAAGCTGCGAGTAATAAGCTTCCCCTTTGCGCATGCAATGCACAAGAAATCTGCTTGATTTGGGAAATCTTTTGTCTTCAAGTTATGCCTCGTTGCATTCTTCGTAATTCTCTGCATCATATTAAGGCCAGGATGACCAAGACAGTCATGCCATAGTCTATATGCTTCTTAATTGGTAAAGATGGTCTTGAACGTAGCAAATTCTTTGTTTGGCTTAATGTACGTGTATTACAAGCCTTCTTTGACTGATGAAAAACTTTTAATAATGGTATTCTTCTTGCCTTCTTTCTTGGTCATAATCAGACGTTCTTCACCTTCATCGTCATTGGTTTCTACGTGAAACCTATTTTTACGGATGTCCTTAAAGCTTAACAATGTACGGGTTGAATCCGGATAAAGTAATGCTTCTTGAATTGTTAACCGCGTACCATTTGGTAGGACAAATGTGGCCCTTCCTATGCCAACAATCTTATTGTTATTGCCAATAACAGTAAGAATATCTCAAGTGTACTTTCGAAGCGTTTGGAAATAGCAAGTATCCATTAGAATAGTAGCGGTGGTGCAATTGTCTACGAGACAGAGCTCCTCATCCATAGTCATTTTCCTCCACAATGTTGTAATTCATACATAAGAAATGTATAAACAAAGAGAGTAATAAATGACAAATTCCACAAACTGATTTATTCAAAGCAAATGTCTTCTCTTCGAGAGATTACATAAACGAACTAATTCCTTCGAGGAATTAAACTTATTTCACTCCTATTACAAATAGATAACTAAGTAATTCTTAATAGTCTTCATGACTACGCAGAATCTCCATGCACATCTTCCTCGTCATCAATGTCCTCATCCACGAGATCATTGTCCAACTCCAGGTCAAAGGATTTGCTTGGTGTTGTCTGGCCCATTGGTGCTTTTGCTGTTGGCTGGATGCCTTCAACAAAATTAGCCTCATGCTGAGCGAGCTTCTTTTTGAGGTCTTTGTATAAGTCAATATACTTCTGTGGTGTTTCACATATTTTGGACCAATGGCCATGCATACCACACCTATAGCAATCCTGATCCTGTTCACCATATGCTCTCCCTGAAGGTGTCTTCTTTGACTTCCTTTTCTTGTTCTTCTTGAACGTTTTAGGGTTGTTTTGAACCTTTGGAGGTGCGCTTGGCGACGTTTTGGGAGCACCTTTACCCTTATTATTCTTCTTCTTCTTCTTATTGAAGGATACGACATTCGTTTCATGCGGTGCCAATGAGCCAGTAGGACGATTCTTATGATTCTCCATGATCAATTCGTCCTCCCCTGATCTTGCTGCAATGCATTACTCAGGGCGACATAGGTTTCATAATTCTCCTTCTTGTACTGACGGCTCACGTGGGTGAACTTAGGGTGAAAGGTGGAGAGGGTCTTGTTAATAAGATCCTTTACTTTTCTTTTTTTTTCTCTTCATGAATCTTGGATCTAGGGTTAGGGTTGAACCCGACACCCTCTCTTGTTTCGGATCTAGGATTAGATCTCGCCGCCTTTGCCGTGGATTCACGAACTAGGGTTAGGGTTTGAAAACCCGGTTCCCTCTGTTGCTTCTCTGTATTCGGATCTGGATGTAGATTAGATCTCGGCGACTTCACCGTGGATCACGCCTCGATCTAGGGTTAGGGTTATTTAACCCGTCGCCCCTCTTTTTCTCTGTTGCATCATAGATCCCGATCTAGGATGTAGATCTAGAGTTAGATCTAAGGAGCGTGGCACTCCGGCGACGTTGCACCGGAAGCTCACGTCCTGGCGACGTTGCGTCCATCCTATTTTACTCTGTTTTCGCCTTGTTTTTGGCTGGCCTTCATGGACAGATCTTGGCTGCAACGAGTCAAGATTAACAAAAATCATACGAAAACCAGAACGTACCGTTGCTCGCTGATCTGCTGGACGACCTTGATTAGAGCGTGCTGATAACGTGTTAAATTATCGGCAGAACGATGGCACGTAGATCTAGACGAATTAACAAAAGTAAAACTGGAATAGAGGAGACGAAATTCTATATTGCGAAATTCTGGTGTCAGGGTACACAGGGAGGTCTCCTCAACTATTTATAAAGAGGGAAACCCTAACTTCGTGTTGGGTTTGGATTCGATAAAGGAGCCCACATGGACCAGGACATCTTCTTCTAGAAGATAGGCCTGGCCCATTAAGAGTTTTACAACAAGTCTGTTGTTTGTTGGGTCCTTTTGTATTTCGTTTTTTCTCCTTCTTAATACAAAAACGCGCAGTTCTATATTCGATCCATAAGGCGTCGGGCAAGATTTTACCCCTCTATCACTTCGGCTCAGCAACCCAGTCTTAATCCATGCTCACGGGCCGAAGTTTGGTATATTCGATCCATAAGGCCCAGTTTAATATCCGTCCGTGCGTGCCAGCGTGACTAATGCTGTCCAAACAGGCCGTGCCAAACGGGTCGGCCCAAAGCACGTAATTTTTGACCCGACCCAAGCACGGTACGACCCGTTAAATTTCGTGCCGAGCCGGCCCGGTAAAATATTCCATGCCGTGCTTGGGCTGAGGGAGTGGCTCGACGGGCGGCACGAGCACGGCCCGATTAACTGCGGTCTGGAACAGCACGAAAACCCGATGGCACGAAAAAGACTCATTTCGTTCCAACGGTCCAATCCAGTCCACCAACAGTCCAGCATAAAAGAGGCCCAATAGCACGAAAGTGGCCCAATAGCATGCAAAGACCCATTTTCAGTGCAATTTTGTTTGAATTGAGGGTTTTTTTAATTTCGGGCTTCACGTGCTCAATGGGCTTTACATGCTCGCGAGTTTAACGGGCCGGCCTGGCACGGCTATCAATTTTCGTGCCGTGCCATGGGCCAATGGCTCAGCACGGCCCGAAACTATACGAGCCGGGTTAATTAGTGCTCGGGCCGTGCCGTGCCGGGCGGCCCGTTTGGACAGCACACTGACTGACAGAGAGCGGAAGGATCGGATCCTCGGCAGTCAGGCCCTTGTGCAGTCACGGAGTCACCAGTGCAGTCGCCTTCTCCACCGTCCGATTGACAAAAGGAATGGTGCTGCCCGCGACAGACTTTGCTCCAACGCAAGTGACCCAGAGCCGGGAGCCATCTTCCCCTTGGCTATCCTCAACATGGAAGATGGCAATTGTTGTTGATTAGCGGACAAGGTGCGAGCTGTGGCGTCTCGTCCATTCGTGCAAGCTAGGGTCCTGACCGACTGATTCTTCGTCCATTTCATTCTCTCTTTCCAAACCCTAGCCGCAAATTCATGAAATTTGCAAAAATATTCATAAGTTGGAACAAAATTGATCACATATTTGTCTTCTTCATCTCCCAATGAATCCATTTTGGTGGTCACCTCACCATTGGCAATGGATCTCCTCTAAGCTGTGGTTGCGTTGCTGGGAAGACGGAGCCGAGCCGACAGTTGTTTGGCTGAAGCTGTTATCCCAGCCGTAGGATTCTTTGGCTCGGATCGGATGGGGGAGGAGGCGACTGCACAAGTGACTGCGCAGAGGCCGACTGCCGAGGATCCCAACCCAGAGCGGACGGCGGCGACCTCCTCCTCTCCCATCTCCTCGCCGTTGCCGCCGCCGGAGAAAGCCCGCCGCGCCGAGTCTCATTCCGGTTCGTTTCTCTCCTCTCTCTCTCTCTCTACTTACATTCTTTCTTGCTGAGCCCAGCCACGTTTCAAGTTCCGGCGCTTCCTCCCCCTCTTCTAACGCCGCTAGCGACGCTCCAGAATTGAATCGGGTTCCGTTGATGGGCAGCTTGCGCGCTCCACCGCCGCCGCTCGTCGGAAGCGCGAGGGTTGGCTTCGGTTCAGGTCTCCGCCTTGCCTCTCACAGGGTCCTCAAACCCAGAGGTGCGGGCTCTTTAATTAAACCTCCAGCCAGTGGTTCCTGAAGTTGTTGGCTAAGTTTCTTGGAATCGCGCTTTGTTTCCTGATTGTTCAGGGTTGACTACCACTTGCGCGATGAAGTCGTATAGGCTGTCCGAGCTTAGCTATGCCGAGGTTACCGGCCTCAAGGCGCGTCCTCGCATTGACTTCTCTTCCATTTTTAGCACGGTAAGATGAGATGGAGATTAGCTATGTTATGCAATTACGTTGTTTCAGGTTTCACTATAGTCTAAGAAACCTTGGATTTCCTTTCTCTTTGATTAGGTGAATCCGATTGTTGAGGATGTGCGTGTGAGAGGTGATGCTGCGGTGAAGAAGTAAGTGTTGCTGTTTTGGTTGATTTCACGGACAAATGATATATATATTCTTTAACTTGCTATGCTTGGTCTATTCAGTTATACAGAGAAGTTTGACAAGGTGGCACTTGATGATGTTGTTGTGCGCGTTAGCGATCTTCCAGATGTAGAGGTACTTGTTATCTGCAGCTAAGTTCTGATGTGTCATGCCGATGTAGTAGATACAATTCCATGTTTCTTAACACATCATTTTTAGTGATACATTGCTTTGCACTGTTAAACTTGTGTGTTCTTTTTTGTTGTCTGACATGGTAAATTGTTTTGTTAGCTCTGTATTTCTTCAACAGTACTAGCTTAGAACTAGGTTTTATCAATTTACATTCGGGGTCTTCTAATCTATTGAAATAGGTATAACATGCTACTGTATCTGGATGCACATAATGCTTATATTTTTGTTTCCTCTTGCTGGATGAGTTTGTCGTTGCTTTGTCTTACCTGCATAAGTCTTGTAGCTTGATCCAGCTGTGAAGGAAGCCTTTGACGTGGCATATGATAATATTTATGCCTTCCATGTCGCACAAAAGTTGCCTGAGAGCACGGTTGAGAACATGAAAGTAAGAGATGGGGCATTGTTTCCATTTACGATTTTCACCTTTTTTTATATGCTCTTAATTAATTTTTTGCGCCCTTTTCATGAATATCTGAAGGGGGTACGATGTAAAAGAATAACAAGATGCATTGGTTCTGTTGGGCTTTATGTCCCAGGTGGCACTGCAGTCTTACCTTCAACAGCATTAATGCTTGCTGTGGTATGCCCATCTCTACTTAAACCCTTCTCATGGAATAACTACTCACCGGTTTAAACTTCTGATATAGTTTCTCGTTCTGCCAGCCTGCTCAAATTGCTGGATGCCATATTATTGTTCTTGCCACGCCGCCTAGTCGTGATGGTAGCATATGCAAGGTACACTTCTGGCACATGAGACTTCTTCAAGTTTTTCTTTTGGAGGAAACAATTGTTTGCTGGACAATTAATTAGTAATTATTCTTGTTTTCTGCAGGAGGTTCTGTACTGTGCAAAAAAAGCTGGTGTTACACACATATTGAAAGCTGGAGGAGCTCAGGTAGGACATTTGAGATTATTTTGTGCTCCATTATGTAGTTCGGTGCTCTTAATGCTGTTTACTTTCAGGCAATCTCAGCTATGGCATGGGGAACTGCATCGTGCCCAAAGGTACTTGAGATCTACAAACTTACCAAATACTCCCTCAAATCTTTTTTTTTTTTGGTAGGAAGTAGGAACAGAGGGAGCACTTGTTTAATTTTAGCGTTGATATATTATGTCTATATTCTGGTTTCTAACTATACATACATTCATGTGCATGTTACGTAACTGTAAATAAATAAGAGTCCATCAACTTTGGCATTTTCTATGGGGCATGCCATTTTCTTCTAACTCCAGTTGGAATGTAGACATGACTAACTGAGCCGATTTCTTTTTTCGGATCTGTGCACTCTGATGCAAGGTCACCTAACCTTTGCCAACTTTGTTATTGGCTCTGTAGGTTGAGAAAATTTTTGGGCCTGGTAACCAGTATGTCACGGCTGCCAAAATGATTCTTCAGGTTTGTTCTGCTCGTTCCGCTGTGAAAATATATGACCATGGATCCCTGTCTTTCTGAATTCCAATTTATGTTTGTCTATGTGAATTTTTGTGGTGCTGATTATTGTTTGACTGCAGAACAGTGAAGCTATGGTATCTATAGACATGCCTGCTGGCCCTTCAGAAGTTCTAGTCATTGCTGATAAATATGCAAACCCAGTTCATGTTGCTGCTGATCTGCTATCTCAGGTACATATATTCATTGATTGCCGTATCTGCTTTGCACTAATCTTCGTGTAGAGCCGTAGAGGTCATGTTTGCTCTTTGAAATACTGAACATTGTGTCATCGATGTAGTGGATGTAGAGGTCATTTTGTAATGGGGAGCTCAGTTTACCATATTCACAATATATGTCATCCCTTTTAGCTGGTCAAAATTATTGTAGGCAGAACATGGCCCAGACAGTCAGGTGGTTCTAGTTATTGCTGGAGATGGTGTTGATTTGGGTGCCATTGAATCAGAAGTCAGCAAGCAGTGCAATGCTCTTCCAAGAGGTGAATTTGCTTCAAAAGCACTAAGCCACAGTTTTACTGTGTTTGCCAAAGATATGGTTGAGGTAATTCTTCATTTCTTCATCAATGGCTTCCTGCCACCTCTTGCACCTAAAACGCCAGTGCTTATCGTTTGTGTTACAAGTGCATCAAATTTCTACTGTGACCTAAATCCTCATATGCTTCACAATTCTGCTGCACAATTATCAGGACCTTTGACTTTTGTTTCTTCCTTTTGCAGGCAATATCATTCTCAAATTTGTATGCTCCTGAGCATTTGATCATCAACGTAAAGGATGCTGAGAAGTGGGAGGTGCTCATTGAGAATGCAGGTAGGCAGATTTATCCGTATTCTATATGGCTACAGCTTCTGTTCAATCCCAATCTAAATATTTTGTTTTCAAATGACAGGGTCAGTTTTCTTGGGACCGTGGACCCCAGAGAGCGTGGGTGATTATGCAAGTGGAACAAATCATGTCCTTCCAACCTATGGTTATGCGAGGATGTACAGCGGCGTATCATTGAATTCTTTCCTGAAGTACATCACTGTCCAATCCCTAACAGAGGAAGGGCTGAGAAGGCTCGGTCCATATGTTGCAAAGATGGCCGAAATTGAAGGGCTTGAGGCGCACAAGAGAGCTGTTACCCTCAGGCTGCAAGAGATGGAGGCGAATGTGACCGTGTAACTGCTCCCTTGATCCATGCTAGTGTTAAAACTGTGTGAATGATGATATCTTGGGTTCCTGGATTCATTAAAGCAAATTCTCTATGGGCCTTTGGGATGCTGGAATCTTTCTGTGATTCCTGTGAATGAATAATTGAACCAGTGGTGTGTTCCAAACAGGCCCTGAATGTTGAAAGTGGTGTTTCAACTGGTGTATCAAATAATGGTCATGCTATTCGGACCATCCTTTTGGGAATAAACCAGTGCATAATGTTTTTTATTATATGCAGTGCTCCTTTTTTCTTTTGAGTCGGATGCTTTCGTTAACCATGAGCATCAGGCAAATCTCCTGAGACCAGTTCGGTTACAAAGCTTGGTGCTTGGCACCAGAACACGTGCTCGCCATCAGGCAAGGCGCTTAGCACAGCCTAGGACAATCTGGGACCGATGTAGAATTAACTCCACCGCATGAGGTCCCGAATTCTCCGATATAAACCTCCTTTCGGTGGACTCTGGTCCAGATCATCAGAAATAAGAGCACGACCCAGATTAGCAGCGTCTGTCTCCAGCTGAACACAGGGCATGCCAAGAAACGCTGCCCTCTCCAGTCCTTTAAGCGCTGCAATGGCTTAGCATGCAGTGCACTTGAGACTCGTGAGATGTTACCAGCACTGCTTTCCAAGGAAATTCCATTTTGATGACTCAAGAAAGGAATCATCAACATTCAGCTTATAGACATCATCACTCAGAGGAGTCCATCTTTTGCTCTCGGGCTTTGCTTCTTTTTCAGGTTCTCTAGCTTGTATGTTGATTTTACACACAGACGACCAGCAGTATCGTAATGCCAGGCTGACCAATATTTGCATGCCTTCAACAATAGGGATAGTTAGCATGACTTTCAGCATCTTCCGGCCAGAAAGTATCATTTACTAGTTGCTCATCCCAACCTCCCGTACGGAATGGAGTGTTGCCCTTTTAGCAGTTGCTTCATCTTGTTTTTGAGAGGATTTTTTTTTTTGATTGGATTTGTGAGAGGATGTTGATGCACAAGTCAACTGGGCTGCCTCACCGAACCGCTTCAAGGCTTATGGCCCATTTCAGCAAGGACATCAGTTGATACACCAGTTTGGGTCTGGCCCGGACCATTCCACCCAAAGCGGGGCCCCTCGTCGTCTCTAGTGCCGGCCTCCTCTGCCGCGGCGGCCAGGCACGACGGCGGCGTCAGGCGGAGCACGCCCAGAGCGAGCCAGCCGGTCCCGGGAGACGGCTGGAGGAGCCAAGTCGCGATCCCGGACCTGGGCTGGCGGTGGAGGGCGGCGGCGGACCGGAGCTGAGTCCCGCGCGAGCTCGCGCGAAGGGCGGCCGGAAATCGAAGTGATGGGCGATGCGCAGTCAGAAGGGGAGGGACCGCGCTGCGTCGGCTGCGGCCGGCGCGTGAAGACGCTCTTCGTGCAGTACTCCCCGGGCAACATCCGCTTGATGAAATGCGTAAGCCACGCGAGCCCACCCCTCCCTGATCTCAACCCTCGGTGCCGTCTGCCTCTGAATGCTGATACGTCATACATGCGCAGGATAGTTGCAAGGCTGTTGCTGATCCCTACATCGAGTGCGAGTTCATGGTACACTGATTGCTGAACTGTGCAGTGTACATTGCAAATTCCATGCTCTCGATTACGTTAGCCACTCATTTTTATGCGTACATAACTGACGCCTTGACACTTGTTGCTCCTTTATAGATCATCTTGATTGATCTGATCCTGCACAAGACAAGGGCATACCGCCATCTTCTGTTTAATAAGCTGAGCATGGGCTCGTCTGTTGACAAGGTATGAATCTACGTTACGTGAATGCACTCTGTTGCTAATTTGCATTCTTGGCGAAATTAAAGTGGACTTGGTTGATAGCACCTGTAATTTTTTCTTAGTTCATTTTATGAAACTACAAATGATCATCTAAAGCATGTGTACGTTATACTTTGACTTGCCTTCAGTTATGTAGTAAAACAATCATTAGTTGAAATGCATACTTGAGTATTAAATGTATGGATGGGTCCAGACATGGTTTGGTCATCATTTTTCATCTTACTGTCGACTGCTCTATCTGAAATCTATTTGAAATACTGAATTGCCAGGAGTGTTCCCCTTTCTACACGAGTACATCCATCATAGACTAACTACTTATTATGTTTTACTCATTTTACTGTCTACTTCTCTTATATGCTGCTTGAGAATCTCAACCTTTGCCTTTTTATTTGTTGATGATGTCCCTGCCTGCGCATGTGTGACAGCTTTAGGCTTTTAGGACTGGCTGATCCATCCAACAAGGATAGAAGGGCAGTGTGACACGAAACACGTAGTTCTATAGTTTTCATAAATTCTAGCATTTTGGTTTCTAAATCGCGCTGTCCTAATTTTCCATCAGCTTGTAATATACTCACGATATCTTGTACTTCCCTTCATGAACTTGTTCAGTGGGTCCAAAGTCACAAATTCTATGCTCCTGACTGTGTTCCTGTTTGCAGGGAATGCTTTACTGGTATACTTTGATGCATATTGCCCTTGACGCTTGTATCCATTTTTACTAATAAATCTTGTAGCTTCATTTATAATTATTTTCAGTTATCTGTTCTACCTAAGCAATCCATAACTATGTAAGTCAGAATATCTTTTTCGAAAGGAAACAGAGCCGATGGGGCTTCTTCTACGAGCATTTTCTCGACAGTTTTTAATTGCAGTGAGGTGATCATAGCCGAAAGCATTCAAATAATTATGTTTTTACTGCTCATTATCTTAACAATGTGCTTGACATTTTGTTTCTCTCTAGGTTGTTGGCAGTGCATTGTTAGGAAACATCATATTTATGATCATGTTATTACTGGGAGTGCGATTTATTCTGAAACTATCTTTCAACATTATGAGGTACAGCTATATAGCCTTATATCCGGAACACCTGTGGAGTGGGAGTTTAAAACTAGCATGGCACG
Source organism: Eragrostis curvula (assembly GCA_007726485.1). NCBI lineage: Eukaryota > Viridiplantae > Streptophyta > Magnoliopsida > Poales > Poaceae > Eragrostis > Eragrostis curvula. The sequence goes on along the minus strand of RWGY01000342.1, from coordinate 155,597 downwards.
CTTTCCACTCTTAATAAGTTTTCTTTGTTGGTAGTTCATTCTGTGTGAAACTGGTCTATAAGCCTTTCCACTGTACTTGTATAGCTATTAGAGATCCTGTAACAGGCTAATCGTACATTATGTTCTATTTAGAATGTATCAGATATCATATTTCATTTATAATTACTTTGTTTTCCATGGAAACTTTAACGATTTCTTAATACTCAGGTATAGGGAGGTTTTGTTTGCCATCATGATTTCAAGCTACTTCAAGTGGTTTCTTTTGACTATGATGGTATAAACATTCTTTTGGCATATTATGGATTCCTTGTTCAGGTATATCTGTCAAATTTTTATTTCGAAATTGATTATGTGTTTTTGCAGGTTTGGGAGTTTCCTTCATCTGTTATATTCATTGTTGAAATGTTTGTTCTCTCCTCAAATGTTGTGGCCCTGAGAGGTATGCACATTTCTTCCATGTAAATTGCCGCCTTCCTGAATGAATACTTTTTCTAATGTTTTTAAGCTGGTTGGATGGGTACACATGAATACCATTCATGGTAGATTCTAAGTATTATTCTTCCATGAATAAATCACCACCTCTCATTATTTTCCGTATGTTTTCTAGATGTTTGGATGCTTATATGCTGGATATCATAGATGATTATGCCTTGACCTTGTCAAGTTTCTGTTCTATTCCCTAAACGATTCTGCCATTTTCTCATACAAACATGTATCTGTATCAAGTGCTCCCAGCCTATCACATCACTATTGTATCCCACAGATTTGATCAATAGGTCTGGACTTCATCTTCAACATTTAGGCCTTCACATCTTGCCTCTCGATCTATCATTATACCTTGAGAAGTAGAAAGAATAGCAATTCCCATTCCGCCCAAAACTTTAGGAATTCCTTGATCCGGACAACTCGTGGCTAAGGTCCATTCGAATTTTTGCTGAACTGATATCCACACTGAGCCCTGATAACCACGTTGCATCTTTTTTACGCCCCCCGCCCCCCCCCCCCCCCCCCCCCCCCCCCGGCTTTACACCTACGCGAACTCAACAGTATGATATGATTCATATAATGCTTGTGTGGAGTCGTTGATTTGCTCCCATTTTTCGACACTTCAACAATTATGTTTTTATTTACTGAAATTGCAGCTGCCTTATTTCTTTGCTGAACAGCAAACCTGTTCAACGTTGTGAAAACTGAACGTGTTGTTTCTTTGCAGTTGTCACGCAGTTTCCAAAAGCCCATTGTTTTGTGGTCTGCTTCGTGGCACACGCGGTAAAATACCTGACCGAGAGATGGATCCTTGGGACGTCATGAGCCTAAATCATCCTGGGGCTTCAAGCACGGCCCTATTCAATGGACGGAACAGTATCCGTCCTTGCTTAGCTTGCTGTACAGTTTGTTGGAGTGACTGTGCTGTGTTTATGAGCTCCCGCTTCAGCTAATCATTCCCGATGAACTCTTTTACTGTGTTGCACCCTCCTCGTTGAGTTGTTGTGGTCTTCTGGACCATGCTGGGCCTGGACGGCTTTGTGTACCACTGTACCAGTTGTTGTGCAATCTATTCAAAGGACACGTTCGGTGTTTTTAGCACTAAATTTTAGAGGGCTCTAAACAAAGAAAACCTAGTACTAAATAAAGTTTAATGATAAAATCTTTTTACAGATGAGTACATCTTTACGAGACGAATCTAATGAGCGTAATTAATCTATGTTTTGCTACAGTTATGTTACAGTAACCATCATTTAATCATGACTTAATTACCCTCGTTAGATTCGTCTCGCGAATTAGATCAGGGTTCTGTAGTTAGTTTTGTAATTAAACTTTATTTAATATAGCTTATCTAGAGTTTAGACTTCTCTAAAATTTAGACCTCCGTGCGCCGAACACATCGAAAGTGTACTTAAGCGCAGGGATGGGTATGACATCTGGTTTGTTGGTAGCTGCTGAGGTGTGCCGCTCGTTGGTCTCTGTCGCCTACTAATGGCCTAGGTAGCTACTGCCTCTTCTGTTCATGAAAGTGCATATCGCGAAGGGGCCTCTCTGCATTGTTTTGCTTTGGCATTTCTGTAAACATGCTCGATGATAGCCGGGCACGAGCAGCAGGTAAAGCAGTCCTCGAGTCTTTCGGTGGTGCCGAGCATTGTTTCTTTGAGTTGGACGGCTTTACAGCAGTAGAATTTCTGGAGTTCAGTTGAACTCAGAATCCTGAACAGCTCAATTCAAGGGCTCCTGAACAGCTCCAATCTGTTTACTGGGAACAGTGGTAACCCAGAAACTTAGAGAGAACATTGGATTGGGGGCCCGGGACACTGGTAGCCGGTATTCAGAAGCAAATCCTTATAAAATCAGGAAAAATCCGATGCCATTTGGAGCATGTAACTGTACATGAAAGTTCGCGTCAGTAATGCACCGTCCACGCTTCAGCGCATGACGCTCGCTCACGTCAAGCTCTGGAACACTACTTGTGGCGCGGCAATAACGCGGGCGACATGGACGTCTCGCGCGTACGACAGCGCCGTGCACGCGCACGGGCGGGCGGGCACGTTGTTGCAACAGCGCCCTTGACGTCGCCGTGCACCGACACGCGAGCGCATTGCTTTCCATCGGGCTGCATGGAGGTGAGAGTACATGGCATCACTTGCTATGAGATGATGGATGGATTGCCTGGATTGCGGTATTGTTTTCCTGAATATTGTGTTTTTCCTGTGAAGTTGATTGTTTTCTGTGAATTCCCTCTTCATCTGCCCTTGGCCCTTCTTTCAGGTTGCCTGATACTAAAAAAAAATTCGATCCCTATGTTTCACAATACTTGTGATTCTAGGTTTGGGCACCTAAAACAAGAAGAAGTGAAAAGAAAGTAGTACACAAAACAAGAAAGCATAGTGCAGTGAACTAGTTGGCAGACTTACATATGGCTGTATGGACATCACTACTGAATTCCTGGTAGCCTCAATTTGCTGTCAACAAAGGTCGTGGCGGTTGTTTAAGGCCCTACTTTTAAAAAAAAAAAAAATCTTCTAGACACTTAGCAAACGACCCCTAAGATTCTACACTTGATTTTGCCTCCTAATCCAAACCCCTCGCACGATCAAGTGAAAGTCTTTCTTAACAATCGTGCTCCCTTTTTATATATATCTTCTGGTCTCCTGGTTCTCATGATGTGAGTAATATTACCAGGTAGATAGGGGACAGCACTGCTTAGTTAAGCTAGCTAACACGCTCTTTTGGACGTAATCTTCGGTTGTAAAGGACGCGTCCTCGATCATTGCCGGTCTTGTTGCGTCGTGATCATCGCGTCGCCACTTCATTAACAGGTGGATCGGGTACGTGCGCACTCGTTTCTTGCTAGCTACTAGTTCCGCTCACATCATCCTATTGCAGTGGCCAAACGAAACAAAATCCTTGAGACTCTCATGGCGCCTCCACTCAGACATGTTCATCACATATAGTTACATCCTCCAGTCACCCATAAGAAAACTTTTCAACGCTTTTGGAGGTCGTGTCTTGCGACGTCCAAAATGACATGTTTTGGCGAACGGAGAGGTATCACAGGATCAGTGAAAAAAATTGTAGTCATTTGCTCCACGCTTAGACTGACATGCTGACACCTGGCTGATTGAAAGAAATGATTGCTATAATTATTCTATCAAACGAGTTGATATCTGTCTAAAGTTTAGAGTGTTCACAGGACCTTTTTCAGGAGAATGGTGAACCCTAGTCACACCAAACGTTTCCCAAACTATCAATCAAGACGGCAGTTTTGGCAGGCCAAGCCTTATAGAGTGATTCATCTTCTCTCTCTCTCTCTCTTGGACATATATACTCTCTTCCGCTTTGAGTGGCAACGAGTAGTCATGACTCATGAGCAATCATAGAGAAGACATGGAAAAATTAATCCAAAACTTTCTCAAAGTTTCTTGTACACATTGCCACCAAATACCTTTGTGCCGTGTGTAACTTTCTTATCTCCTGCAAGTGGTGTCACCTTCAGTCATGTATATATTGCAACAAGAAGTGGAGTTAAAACATTTTGCCGGCCTTAACATGGATCAAGCTTTTTCTAAAGACTGACTTTTCATAAGGCAAGACAAGCTGCACACTGTTGCAAGTTATAGAATACATGAATCAGGGCATGAGACGAAAGCATCTTTCCCTTTGTCTAAAGAACAAGCAAAATAGAGGGGAAAACAACTTACTGAGCGAGCTATATATTCATACACTAGTTTTGTCCTGCTTAGTAACCAAATTTCATGACCAAAGGTCCTTTTGTGCACCAACCAAAAGCTTCTTCACAGAATTCAGCACTCCCTTGTGCATGATTGCACCGCAATAAACAAAATCTCACCAGAAAAATCCTTGTCCTAGTCATGTAGATTGTAGATGGGCATCATGGAACCTGCTTTTTGGGGGCCACTACAACTTCCGCACAAACGAATTGGACTTATACACGTACACAAATCATGCTATTCAACCAATCTAATATTAGGTACAGTACAGTCACATGAAGGTACACGATCAATACGATTGTTCCATTTTCAAAGCAAGGTGATGCCCAATTTTTTTGCAACATTCGAAGTGCCTACTAACACAAATCCTATGGCATTTTGTCCAGGTGTTGGTTCTTTCGGAACAAAAGATGAAGGAGACAGAGGAAACTGATAAAAAGATGGAATGCGTGTATGATATTGATTTATCAACGATTCTCATCGGCCTATAGCCATATTCCTGACGTTGACATGCATGCCAGAAAGCTTAAGCAAAGCTGCAGTCAAAGGCACCCGTGGGAACTTTTGTTGCTAATGCCAAGCACCAACCGTTTCTTATGGTTGGATAGCTGGTAGCATGGCTATAAAATCCTTAATCATGTCGAACACAACAAAACAAACTTTGCTCATCACACTAGAATTTTGATAGGGCTAAAATAATTAAAATACAAAGGGAATGGCGCCTACATCTTAATGTCTATGCTCTAGCTAGCTCTAACGTACGACTTGGGAGTCTACATTTCTACAATATAGAGATATCGAGGCAGATACGTACCTTGATGTGGTGTTGTCATGTACTACGGTTTTGATTTGATGCCTTAACAATACCAAATCATTTAGTTTTTCCCGTGTGTATCACGATTTTTTGTTTCTACGCAATAGTACACACTTTCTTTTTAATAAGGGGAAGAAAATTTGATTGAGCTAGGACCTGGAGGAGGGGCCAGGCTATATAACAGTCCTTTTGCCTCCTTGTGGCTTTGTGGCCCAATAATATGGTAATAAGAAGGAGGCGATTCACACCCGACCCGGTTTAGTAAATAAAGTATGTAAATGTATAAGTTCTATATTCACTAAAAAACACACAAGAAGTGAATTCTATGAGTTCCCTCTAAAAAAAGGTACATTATATATTCTGTCCATCTTAAAGAAAGGCTACAAATTCTCTCGGGTTGTATTTAACATGCGGATCACCAATGGCAGATGGATTCAAGCAAAACACAAAAATAATGAAATGCTCTATACTGGCGGGTACAGTAGGACACTGCAGCGCAATACATCCAACGGAGAATATGAGAGAAATCGACGCAGTGATTCACCCTGCCAGTAGAAGCTCCCGCTGCCACGCATGGCGCCGCACACACCGTCGTGCGTCGTGCATGCATGCATGAGTGCCGAGCATCGTCATAACTCCACTGCGCGCGTATGCAATTATAAATACTGCGTATATATAGCAGTACCAGTAGCTAGATAAGCAGCGGATAAAGAAATCACACCCCAGTGCCATATGGGAGATGGAATCTGCAAGAGAAGTGTGTGTCTCGTCTCGTCTAGCACGGCTCGAGATGCCTGCTTGATGATCTCTTGACTGTTCGCAGGCAACGGCGAACAGGCGCATGCAGGTACGCATAGGATGCCGACCGGACTGACAGCGCGGGCCACGCATTTATACTAGTCGCGGCCAGGACGGTCGAGCACGCGAGTGGTACCTAGAGGCGCATGCAGCAGAGTGGCAGATCGGCCGCCGCGCGGTCGTACGGGCGGTCGGGCGGGCGGGCGCGGCGAGGTACGTACTGCGGCCGCGAGCGCGCCGTGCGTGGCGGCAGCGCGTCGCGCGCCGGCGCGGGCGGATCCGTCGCGCGAGCGGCGCTGTCTCCGCGCGCCACGACACGTGCCAGCCGCCAGGCCTCCGTACGCGGCGCCCCTCCCCCCCACCTCGTCGCGATCGCATCTCTCCACGTACGCGGCGCGTAGGGTTGTCTTATCGTCTGTTGTCTCTGCCGTTCGCGCGCGGCCCATCGATCGAGCGCGAGGCGGCCGTGAAGCAGAGCAGGGGACGAGGGCGCGCGCGACGCCGAGCACCATCCGCCACGCGACCGTACGTGGAGCAGAGCAGGGGACGAGCGCATCTGCCGAGCTCCCCAGCCCGGACGGACGGTCCGGACCCCCCAAAAAAACTCCACTTCTGCGCGGCGGGTTGTTGTTCTGGACTTCTCGTGCGGCTGCACCGCGCGCACTGAAATCTTTGTTGAACCGGAGCTAGCACCGTGGAGTGGGCGGTCAGCCGCCGCGGAAACAGAACCACTCCAGACTGACGGACTGACTGACTGACTCATCATCGGAGCGCAATTAATCAGGCCGCCCATGCACCGGCTCCGCTTGTGCTGCTCCTGCATCACCGCCGGCACGCACGAACGGAACGAACCGCACTCCTATACCATCGATCGAGTTACTAACGACGTGCACGGTTCACACGCTACGGGAAATGTTGTCAATTAATTACTCCTGTAACAGTAATTAGCAAAGTTACAGCAGGAAGAGTGACACGAACCAACCCGGTCTCGTTAACTACCGCGCCCGGTCTCGCGCCATGGCGCGCAGCGTGGGTCAACGCCACGAACCCACGCCCTCTATAAAACCTCTCTCGCGTGCCGGCGGCAACTGCTCTGCTGCCGCTGAGTGCTCTCCACGCCCGCACATATCGCAAAACCCCGATCGATCGAGCGACCTGCAGCTGTACTGCGCAGTAGTCCTGGTGATGGAGATGGAGGCTCCACCCGGCGCGGGGCTGGACGTGGACAAGCTCACCTACGAGATCTTCTCCATCCTCGAGAGCAAGTTCCTCTTCGGCTACGACGACCCCAAGCTCTTCTCCTCCTCCTCTTCCCCCGCCGCCAACTCGCCGGGGGTCGCCATGGCCGCTGCGGCGGTGGGGTCAGGGAAGGCGACGCCGGTGCGGGTGCTGCCTGCGCCCGCGGCGGCCGCGGGGAAGGTCTGCATCCTGTCGATCGACGGCGGCGGGCGGGCGGCCGACGGGCTTCTCGCCGGCGCCGCACTGGTGCGGCTGGAGGCGTCGCTGCGGCGGCGCACGGGCGACGAGCACGCGCGTCTCGCCGACTTCTTCGACGTGGCGGCGGGCTCCGGCGCCGGCGGCGTGCTCGCGGCGATGCTGGTGGCGCGCGGGCCCGACGGCCGCCCGCTCTTCTCCGCCGAGGACGCGCTCGCCTTCCTCCTGCGCAGCCTCCGCGGCCGCGGCGGCACCTGGTCCGCCGGCTCCGGCGGCCGCGGCCTGATGGGCGCGCTGCTGTTCCGGCGGCCCGGCGGCGCCGCCGCCGCGTTCCGCAAGCTGTTCGGCGACCTGACGCTGCGCGACACGGTGCGGCCCGTGCTGGTGCCCTGCTACGACCTCGCCACGTCGGGCCCGTTCCTCTTCTCCCGCGCCGACGCCGTCGAGACCCCCGCCTACGACTTCCGCCTCCGCGACGTCTGCGCCGCCACGTGCGCCGGCTCCGACGGCGGGTCGTCCACGGCCGCCGTCGAGGTGCGCTCCTGCGACGGCGCCACGCGCATCGCGGCGGTGGGAGGAGGCGTCGCGCTCGGCAACCCCACGGCGGCCGCCATCACGCACGTGCTCAACAACAAGCGCGAGTTCCCGCTCGCCACCGGCGTCGGGGACCTGCTCGTCGTCTCCATCGGCAGCGGCGAGGCCGACCACCGACCCGCTGCGTCCACGTCCGAGATCGTCAGGATCGCCGCCGAGGGCGTCGCCGACATGGTAAGATCAAACGAGCATAATAGGACATGCCTCTCGTTCTTAATTTGAGCTGCTCTTGCTAAGAATGCCTCCTCTCTCGCACCTGACGCCAGGTGGATCAGGCCGTGGCCATGGCGTTCGGACATAATAGGACAAGCAACTACATCCGCATACAGGTCAGTGCGTGCACCGTCACTGTCCTCTCCTCTGCTTCCTTTCTTTCCACACCGAGCACTACCACTAGGCCGTCTCAGTGCGAGGCGTGCACGCGACGCACTCGGCACGACGACTAACCCTTTTGATCGATGTTTGCGCGCGCAGGCGACGGGGACGCCGCGCGCGAGCCAGGCGAAGGGCGGCGGCGGCGGCGCGGCGGAGGAGATGCTGTCGCAGAAGAACGTGGAGTCGGTGCTGTTCCGCGGGAAGAAGGTGGCGGACCAGACCAACGCCGAGAAGCTGGAGCGGTTCGCGCACGAGCTCGTCAAGGAGCGCGACCGCCGCCGGACCAGCCCGCTCTCGCCCGCCGTCGTCAAGCAGCAGCCGACGACGCCCGGGTCCGACGCGCCGCCGGCGTCCTACTCGAACCTCGTCAGTCACATGCTCACCAGCATCATGTAGAGCACCAGCAACGGTCCGGTGAAGCGTGCCGGATGTTCTAGCCACCTCCTAGCTTTTACTACGTTCCATGCTGATTTTTGTAAATGCGTTTGACAAAATGGTGCCTGCTGCGAGTGATCTGCAGGGCCTGTGTATCCTCAGAATGATATCGCAGCTTGTGAGTTTGAGCATACAAGCTGTGATTGAACAGACCCGGGAGGAAAATAATGTAGACCACAAAAGGCAGCTGTTAATTAGTGCTGACAGTCTTTTACTCGAAGGCAAGTAAATTCATGTCATGATGGAGTGACCTATTTAATCTAGACAGGCAGAGGTAGCTGTTGCGAAGTCGATGGAAGTTGTTAATCCATCGTGCACAGAACAACGTTCATGAAACTCCACTTGCTTGGGATCACATCTCTGGTATAGGTCAATGCCTTTTTCCCTTCCAGAATAAAAAAACAATAAGGCCAGTCTCAATGGATACTTTCATTTCACACTTTTCAAAGGTGCCACATCAGATTTAGAGTTTTCACATGATAAATGAAATGGTCTCTCTCAATGCACAATTTCATCTCACGGTTTCATAAGTAAAGTATAATATTAAATTCTTGCATTGAGATTGGTCAAAACATGTTAGGATGAAAATTTTTGCTCTCAATAGGTCTTTCAATAAGCTTTCATATATATGAAACCGTGCCAACTTCCTTTCATTAGAATGAAAGGAACTTCTCCTCTTTCATCTTAATTGATGTGCCATGTCATCTATTTTGTTGATGTGGCACCTTATTTAATGTTGATGAAAGGCCCATTGAGACTGGCCTAATAAGAGAAGATACTACTAACTGTCACTCTGCTATCAGATGTTCACACAGAAAACATGGAATATGTCGCCCTCCCGAAGTAACCTTTTCTTTACCTGAAGCATCATATCCGATCCAGACATGTTCGTTGTGAATGTGCCTGCCGTTTTGGAACTCGGAGCAAACTCCACAGTTTCAGGCTTTCAGATACACTGTTCCTGCTTCTCTAGGAGTTCACACTTGTTTCGAGTCCCAAGTTCTTCAGAACATGCAAAACTCAACCAACAACAGCATTCGCCTTTTCACGCACACACTGACACTAACGTTGCAGAGGTAAACAGAACATATTCGAGACTAAACTATTAATCGTGAAGCGAAACAAGTCCATGATTACCTACATGAGTGAGAAGTACACTATTAATAAAGCTACTAAACGTGATGGCAATTAAGCAACAAACTCAGGGCAGACAAGATCTGAAGTTGCAGGCAGCTGTGTTCAGCTCTGTCTGCAGCTTAATTGATTCTTTGACAGAATCCTAAGGCAGGCGTGTGTGACGGGAAGGTGATGGCTCTGTGATCCAACGGAATAAGTGGCGCCCTTCGTGCGTCGTGAACCCGGCCACGACGCTACGTGGAGGCGTCAATCAAGTCTGAGCTGTGGGCATCAGTTATGCTTTGCTTGGAGATGTCAAGCTGATTTTGTGTTTCTCCGTGCAGGTTATGGACTGCTAATTTTCAGTGACGACCAGGTCACAGTGAGCACAATTTCCTCTGGTGGCAACTCATAGCGCCACAACACAAAGGCACCAACAAAACCTGCCCTCTATCCACATGGCAACAGTAGATTCAGAACACATAAAAAAACATAGAAGCGTGCTAGCTGGTGCATTTTCCCAAATATGCATGGATTAAATTCAACGCGTTCCTCCTTTTCATAAAAAAAAAAAGAGTACTCCCTCCATTCTGATTTATGATGACGTTAGGACAATTGTTTTAGCTTAACATCATATAAATCAGAACAAAGGGAGTATTCAATACAAGACTCAGAATTTTCATTTGTTCGTGTGCAGGGTGGTACTTCCTTTTATGTGTTGTTTGGAGCGACCCTAATTATCCCTACTTATGTAGTTTGGGCCACGTTAGGACTAGCTTAGGCAGTGCATGGGCTCCTGTTTATTTTACTGGATTACTGGATAACATAGATTGTGAGCCACATCGCCCCTTTAGGATGAAGTAGTCCAGCTGCAATCCTCACAAACCATCATGTAATCCACACCAAACATGCTACAGTAGCTAGGTAAATAGGCAAACATAATGAGGGTACAACTTACAAGCTAGTGTGAAGGTAGCAACAGCTCCGCGCAGTAACAGCGCACTAACCACCAGTCCTCAGCAGACAGCTCCTGAGCCAGGAGGGAATACTAAAATTAGCACATCACTCTCCTTTCTCCAAAGTTAATTATACTTTTCGCATGCTACAGCAAGACAATAGATTACGGGTCAGAAACCAGGAATCACGCACCAGATGGCATGAGTTCAGTCTGTAGTATCACCACTCACCTTTTTTTCGAACAATATCACCACTCACCTTAACAGTGCATGAGTTTGGGCACTGCTAAGCCTTGTCTCGTTGAAGCCGCTTTGGATTCCATGCTTGCTGCATGCATAGGTGCATAGGCCACACGTGTAACTTTTCTGTGCAAATCTGCCGTGACTTATATATGCAAGTAGCTCAAGAATCTCTGCAGCCAGGGATGGAGCCAGGCAGCAACTTGCAACTTAAAGAGCTCAATCTAATCTCACTCTTCTGCACGGAAAAGATACTCTAATCGCCTATGCAAAGCAACAACACGGAAAGGGGTGTGGCCATCACTTGTGACTAGAAAATCCTCACTGTTTGGTTCTCTTCTTCCAAGGGTTAGTTAAGCAGTTACCCGGTTTGGTCTTACTGCTGCAATAGTTTACAGTGGATGGCAGGAATTATTTTGGGGTCTAGGAACTTTCATCACATGTTGACTACAGTAGGTTTGGGTTTTTAACGTCTGCAGCTTTACCATAAACAAGTTGGAAGTTTTGTTTTTCATAAGGGGGTTGATATGTATGTACAGACAAATTAGATCTGCAGGTTTTGTCTAGGAATCATGTACCATAACAATGCTACAAATTCACGAACAGGTCCAGAACTGTTTGTTTCTGGCTCTTTTGTTGTTCCCCACTTTGTATCGACCTGCTATATAAATTCCATGCAGCTCAACTATTTTTAGTGTTTCAAAGCTTCATATTAAGTCAGGCATAAAAGTGCCTGTCAACATCTATTAATATCGAATATCAATGAAGATCTTCCTATTATAATATGGTTAGTTGAAGTACATTTTTCTTGAGTACGAAATACCGAAACCGATACATACTATCCTAACTGCCAAAAATAAAGTGATAAATACCCCTGAAAACACAAAAAGGCGACGAAAAGTCTACGTAATGTGATTCCAAATAAATATACAAGCTACGGAATTAATTTGCTGCATCAATTGAATTGAGTACGACGGCTTACTTGACAGGAATGATTAGGCGGTCATAAGTGCGAGGACCATGCTTCTGCTGTGACTCTTCTCCAGCGTTCTTTAACGGACTTCCGTTCAGTTACGGCACTGCGTGCTTTCAGAACAAGTGCTGCTCACCTGCTAGAACCAGTAGCGACTGCCGGAGGGCACGAGCAACGCATGCTGATTGGTGAGATGCAACATGCTTCAATTTAGGTTGTTATGATCAAAAGAGCTTAAAAGGGTTTGCGGACAAAAAAGTTGCACCTCCATGGCATCAAAAGTGAAACATCTACGCGACAAAGTTTACAGTAATAAATGGGTAAACCGCAAAAATCTGAGGCTATGAACTTATGGGGAACAGTTTTATTCAGCCGAAAGGAATTCAGGTGGACTATATAGATACTCCAAAGTCAGGTTTGACAAATAGGACCTCCAAAGTTAAGGAGACACAATAGGTTAGGTTTTCCACTTTCCTTTAGTAAATGCTCCTGCAGATAGAAAGGTTGCAGATTTGCAAAGGAAATTTCCTGCGGTCTATTCCTTAAATCCTTCAAGAAGAGAAGGGAAAAGTGGAAAGTAGGCATGTAAAATGCAGAGTGATATGCTACACATAGGACATAGCTCCCATCATTCCACGTCATATCATACAAAGCTGTCTTTTACACTCAAATCATACTTCTCAAAGATGAGCAAGAGTTATTCAGTGACACAATCGCTTTGAAAACCATCATAACACGATGAGATCATCCCCATCAAAAGAAACTATTTGATCAGCACGTCCAATAGTCACAGAAATTGTATGCCTTCATTATTAATGTATACTCCCTCCATTCTCAAAATGATGACGGTACGACAAGGGATTTAGTTCAAATTGCACTAAATCCCTTGTCCTAACGTCAACATTTTGAGAATGGAGGGAGTATCACAGTGAAACATACATAGAATACATGCACATTGCACAATACCAAACTGAACTGAACACAGGGGAGTTGTACAAATTACATTAAGGTTGACGATAATTATGAGTCTGGTAGTGGAACTTTTTCTCCCTGAAAACATATTTATTTGCATTTATTCCATTTAGTTTACCTGGCAGTATCTAATATCATTGCTACTTGCTAGACTAGAAGAAATGATAATAGATAAACCAGCTCAAAATAGTACATACACCTTGCAGCTTAAAGATACAGCGATCGACTAGTACAGGTACCTATGAGATAGCCTTTTCCTGATGCTGACAAACACTTGTCGCAGGATTATTATACCACAATTGAAGGATTTTGTCCATAATTATGCGGCTTCATAACACGCTAAAGGCTATAATCAAACATTTAAATCATATCCATTTCCTCCGCAGCATTAGTAAAAATTATTTGCTACAGCTAGATTCTGAATTCTTTCACAAAGTAGACAAAAATATAAATATGAGAAAACTTTTCTAACATGCCTAGGACAGATATGTTCATGAACGCCGAGAAAATCGTCAAAATAGGATTGGAATTGGATCAGTTGAGTATAAAGTTTCCGTGGAAAGTATGCTCAAAGATTTTCAACCATCAGGTAGCTCTAGTAGCGCTGGTAGAGGTGACACTCCAAGATATGCCACTGGCGAAAAAGTGGGTTGTTCTATGGTTGATCTTTTTACGACACAATCAGGCACACGTGTAGGTCTCGGTACCTTAGGCAGCCTAATCTGTGTGTCAGCACTTAGCAAGGAACAGATATGCGGCACATTTGATGGGATCATATAGCTTTCCGAAATGAATTTCATCAATGGTTAAAGCCAAAAAGGTTCCAATTCAGTGATAAACAATCAAAATATAGAACTCTTGCAATTGACTTTATTTCTTATTATTCAACAACACTATGGCTTCCACATGAGGCTTGATTCAATTTTTTTGTAAAAATAAAGGGATAAATACAGCCCAAAATTCAGGGAGGGCGGGAGGGGCTACACAACTCACATGTCATAACCCAGACGGACAGTTTAAACACCCCAGAATTTTGGAAGCTCCACTCATGGCACTAAGGATTGCTCCTTCGACACTTGGACTTGCGCAGAAATCTCCACAAATCGCCAATTTTGTGCTCTTGTCCCAAACACATTTATCATCTCCTCCGATAGAGATGGCTGGGAATGCACCACCCCTACAATTCGACATATTATCAAGTTCCGACAAGGGGGTATACTTACTCAAACATATTTGAAGATGACAACCCTATAAGACATGGCTGAAAAACTGACCATCTGTGAGCTTTCATAAAAACTGGTCGTGGAATGTTCAACCCTGTAGACTGGAATTCTTTGAACAATTCCTCTGCCACCTTAGAAAGGGCATCCGCTGAAGGTTTCCTTGGACCAATTTCATGTATTACCTTGGAAGCATACTCAGTTGTCGAATGCAATACCCAAGATTGTCTGAATACAAACAAAAAACTGTATTAAATGAGACTGCTAGGCACAAAAAATGTGAATGTACTAAAAAACGATCATGTACCTGTTAGGAGGTACACAAGCGCGACCTGGCTTACTACTATCACAAAAGGCCCGGCTCAGAAAGTCAGAATTATTAAAAGAGAAACCATGAACAGGTACCTGAGTAAGAGGTGGAGAAACAAGAACTTTTGAATAGGATAAATAGAATAAAATCATAAACTAAACACATGGAGTTGCTTAAAATATCAATTTCTATGTAACAGCTTCATGAATCCATGACTATCAATAGGTAGCTTTCTAATCTGAACTCAGGCAACTAGGAAATGAATGATTTCTGGAACCAATGGTCGATGTGCATAAAGTAGTGTGTTCAATGAAGTTTATCCATTTTGACAAATAGCACGGCCACATGCATAATAATAACTAATAAGTATTAGCTGACCACAACAACAAAGTGTCTAGTATCAAGCAACTTGGGAGAGCTGATGCTTAAGAGCTGATGAAAATGGATAAAATTGAGGGTTGAGCATACCGAAGCCAAAGGCTCTGAGAATGCTACCATAAGAGCAAAACAAGGACGAACTGGGATTTCCGGAACCATTGCTGACAGCTGTGGAAATGACGACAAATCTGAGGAAACATTACAAAGCGTTCATTATAGCATCTAAGACAAACGACTCATACTTGAATGTGAAATGCTGATCAGCAGTCATTAGCACCAATAGTGATAAGTAACTAACATGAGTGGACAGTGGAAGTAGTTATCATCACAAGTTAATTAACGCCTAAAAAAGATAGGACATAGCCTTCATAGTGTTTTTGTTGCTACATTTTGACTGTTTGACAAACCATAACTTTACAGCAAGATAAATATAAATTTGAATGAGAAAAATAAGAGCATTGTTTCAATGGTAATGAGGAATTATCTTTCAAATCAAAATGGTGATACCCATGTGAGCACACTGTTACTGACTGAACACTGAAGTAATACCCATCTGATAACAGAACTTGTCAGGATTAGCCAAGAAAAGGAACTTGACAGGTCATGAGAAGTTTGTCAAATAAAACAAGAACTATAAGATTGAAGGATATTGAATCTTGCCCTATGATGGTGCGTATCAGGGAGACAATAGAATGTACCAAGAGGCGGTGGCCTTCCAGTCAACCCAGAAAAACTTGGTGATGCTATGATCTTATCTGTTGCTACAACATAATCAAAATAACCAAGATCTTTGCCATCCAAGCTAGCCAGAGACCACGAGCTTCTATCATGAAGCCAGTCCATCTTGCCAACGGTGACACCAAATTTTGCCACCAAACCTAACACAAAACAGATACATGGGCATCAATCGTTTATCCCTCAGTCTAAAAGAAATGTATTGGATTCAAAAGCTGCAAGTCTGAAGGATAACCATCATCTAGACAAAGAGATTTGCAAATCGCGTTCATGCCTGGCACTCCAACATACTTCTTAGTATCTCCCACCTGTATGAACACATAATAAGGAAGCTAATGTTACTAAAAGGACCCCTTGAACCATGCAGAAAACTTTCAGCATAGTCCCCTGCTAAATTTCATAACTGTCTTTTTTAGAGCACTCTACAGCATTACAACGAACATATGAAATATGTAAATTATCAATGCACATTATTTGCATTCATTTACAGGTTTGAATGACTAATATCTGACTGCATCATTCTCAATTTCAATCTGGGACTTTATAATCTACCAACTGCTTGAGCAGCTCAGTTTCAGTAGTGGAGAAACATCTGGACAAGGGATGGGTTTCAGAGCTCGAACCTTCTCGAAGTCCGTGAATTTTCCGGTGGCCCGATCGAAGCATGCGAACATGGCCTTCCATTCGGCGACGATCCCTCGCGCCTCCCACCCGCTCACGACCCGGGCAACCTCGTCGTTACTCACAGTGAAGTAGGGCGCACCATGGTCGAACCGCAGCTCCGTGCCGTCCTCCATCGTCTCCCTGCGCACAACCAATGCCTCCAGGAAAGGGCACCAATCAGTAAGAATCGGAGCAACACCCGCGGCACAGGCAGGGAGTCAATTGGTCGAGCACCTCCGTTGCGCCATGCGACCGCCGGCGCCGCGGCCGGAGTCGAAGACCGTGACGGCCACGCCGCGCGCGGCTAGGAGAGACGCGCAGACGGCGCCGGATACTGCGATCGGGAAAGGGGAAAGGGAGATCGCAAACGTCAGTTCGCACGGGCCGATTCAGGAGTTGGGGCGACGGGACGGGATTGAGCATTTTGGCTGCTTACTTCCGGCTCCGATGACGGCGACGTTGGCGGCGCTCATGGCTCGATGCTTGCCGGCGGCCAGCAAGGCGGCGAGGTCCGGTCGGGAAGCAGAGTGCTGAAGAATGGCGAGGCGCGGTGCGATGCGGCGGAGGCGGGAGGGTTCGCGCGGTGGAGACCAGTGCGGCTGTTTTTGGCTCGACGACGTGTCTTTTCTCTTTTTGAGAATCTCGACGACGTGTCGTGTCGTCGACCGTTCGCATTTCTGGGCCCTTCTCGGATCGGGCTGAGCGTGAGACGCTCTGGCCCATTGCATTGACTGTCTTGGCCTACTTCACCGATGCAGAGCGACTTCTTATAGTCGTCATGTGTACCCTTTTTATACCGGAAAGTCTATCGCGCGTCTCTACACGCGGACGCGATAGCGCGCGTACCGTGCGGCCCGGCCCAACGGAGAGGGGCCGCGAGCGGGGCAAGCGGCCAGCTGAGGGCGGGCGGCGCAGCGCGGCGGCGAGGGCGCCGCCGCGTCGCTGGAGGTGGGGGAGGGCGGCGGGGTTAGAGTCCGGGGTTGTCGAGGGGAGCCGGGGGCTATCATCGTCGCCGGAGATAGAAAGGAGGGTTCGGGGGGGGGGGGCCGCGACCCGGCGGTGCGGCGAGGCGGCGGCGGCGCCGCCGGAGCCGCAGGCGGCAGGCTGGCGATGAGCGGGGTAGGCGGCGAGGGCGTCAAATCGCGACGAGTTAGCGGCGGGCAGCGGCTTGCCGGGCGGTGACGGCGCCCGGGACGGCGCCGGAGCCGGGGGGCGGCGGCGCGCCGGGGCGGGAGAGGTGGTCGGGAGGAAGAAGACGATGGAGGAGGTGGTCGGAGACACGTGGCGGCCGTAGACAAGGTACGCGCGATAACCTCCCCCTTTTTATACACTTCATCAGTGCCGATCCAGCCCTTCTTACCAGTTGCAACCATTCTGACTTAATTCTGAAAAGTTGCTTCTTTCGTTATTCTGTTTGGCCTGTGAGAAGTAGCTATCTCAGTGAGAGTTTTGAGGATGGAAGGCATCAGGAAAATACATGCAGCAATGGCATCCAACTCCTCTTCCTTGCTGAGATAACATTACCGCACGTGCCGACCGGGAGCATTAACAGCTCATCATGGGTCTACCTGATTGTACGCTACTCCCTCCGTCTCAAAATACTTGGCGTTTTTGATTTTCAAACATCAACTTTGACCGCTTGTCTTATTTAAATTTTTGTGCAAACAACAAAACAAACATGTCATGGTTGAAGTATCTCGAATGTTTAAACAAGTTATATTAAAATAAATAACATTTGCGCAAAATTTTTGAATAAAACGAACGGTCAAACGGAATGTCCGAAAGTCAAAAGCACTAAGTATTTTACGACTGAGGGAGTACTTTGAGAAAAACGGCAAATCAGATGTAGCTATGTGAACTGAAAAATGTGTGTTCGCAACTGCAGGGAAGCATCAACATCCAATGAACTGTTAGCTAGTGGCTACACCATTTACTCGTGTCGGGTTATTTCTTCAGACAATGCAAATTAAGTCAATTCCGAACTCGTGTAGTGTGCAATGAGAACAGTTGTTCCTGAATCTTTGCAGTGGCAATGGTGTAATAAAACGATAGTGTGCCAAAACCGTGGCTTTTGTCGTTAAATGTTGTCAAATGTGTGAGGCCTTGACATAATGTTGCACATGCACATGATACCCGAATAAAAAGAGAATACATCTTCTAGCTAATTATTGGTAATTTTCTAGAGTATTCCTTTTGCTGAAAGCGTGATGCAGTTAACCAACGGGACTTAAACACCGAACTCAATTGCATCTACCAAAGTCAAATTAAGAACCACACACTTCCTGACTTAATTCCACCTATAGAGTCATAAGTTTCTACTAATCTTTGACAAGCAGCAAGATATTTGTAGCCAATACATGCGTACGAGGCTATCACCGATCCGCAAGAAAAATAACTGAATAACCAAGTGCCATCAACACGTGTGATCTACCATGTTTTACTCGCATATTTCAGATCATTTTTTGCATTATCTGTTTTTACATAATTCAGATATTAGTTCAAGAAGTCTCCATGTTCAAAGATAAATCTATCTATGAACCTTTACAAATCCATGCAACTTTCAGTTATTAAGATATCACAAAAAAGAGAACTACGACCAATGTATAGAAATGAAATTAGCTCAAGGCTATTTTTATTTTTATTTTTATTTTTAAAGAGGAAGCTCAAAGCAAGCTGACCTTTTGAAAAATAAAAGATGTTCTGACGCTCACACTAGGCCCATCTGTAAAGCTTCGATCACATTACTCTGTACGGCCCAACCCAAATGAAAAATACTCCGGCCACCAGCCCACTACCCTCACATTTTCCTCCCATCTCCATTTGGACCCGGCCGGACTACAATATTTCACTCGTCGGCGACACCCAGCCACCGGCTTCCCCCGCCACCCACCCCCGTCCCCGCCACCGCGTCCGCCCGCTTCTCTGGTGAGTCCCGGTAGCTCTACGGCCATCACGCCGGCTCGCGTATCACTGTTTCACCCATCGCGTCTTCTCACCGCTCAACCCCCCGTCTTGGATCTGCCTTCCCTGCCTAACAGATCCAGCACCAGTTCGCCGGCTCCGCTGCGAAGGATCCGCGAAGCGCGCGGCGCGGCGACCTCTCCCAAGTTGCCGCCATGGTGAGATCCCTCCCTCTATCCACGTGATTTCGTGATCCGCGTCGTAGCGTTGGTGTGGTGCGCGGTGATCATTTGGGTTTCCGTGGATGGCGATCACTGCTAGCATTGGATCTTTGTTTGGGTTCTCGAAAGCTTAAGTGTCTTTCTGTTCTACGCGATTTCGCAGATCAATTTCGTGCTCCTGATCAGCCGGCAGGGCAAGGTGAGGCTCACCAAGTGGTACTCGCCTTACACCCAGAAGGAGAGGACCAAGGTTAGAATCCTATATGCTCTCTGCGCAATAACCTGTTTAATTCAGTTGCTCTTACTGTGCTCTGTGTGGACGCCTCTTGTAGTGGATAGTAGTTGAGACTATGCAGTTCAACTAGTGGGATACATGTGATGGAGGATTCTGCAACTAAGACACATTAGTCTCCACCTCTCACTGATGTCTCCTGTTGATAACACCTCTTCTCTACCATGCTAACAACTGACTTCATCTACCGGAACTGTGCATACTAGAAGTAGCAGTGTTAAATCTGAATCAAACATGAAAGTTAAACTTCATTAAAACCTATATATGTTAATGTACCCAGCGTAAACGTTGATTGACTTTGTGGAGTGTAGACTTGTGTCATTACACAGAAGTTACTTTCACAGCGTTATCTACAACTCCACCTATAAATATCATATATGCCTCCAGTTCCAACAAGTCATTCTAGGCCACCATTCTAGTGTTAAAAAAAAGCCCCTTCACAAAAGCACGACTATCATCAAAACTACAAAAGTGGCCAAGCTTACTGCTCATCGATGTCCTGCTTGGCATTGAGTCCTTGACAACAACCGTCCATCTGAGCACGGCCCGACCGGCATTAGCTCTACCCAGCGCTCAAGATCTGAAACACTGGAGAGGAGAGGGAGGAAAAAAAAAAAAGAAAATAGTGTGGGCGTTAACTCCTGCAGTAGTTAAGACTATGCATTGCAATTAGTGTGATAGATGTTTCGGAAGATTCTGCAACTTCTTGTGACATTTAACATTACAAGTGGATGGATTATGGGCCATTTTTGTTATGATAACTTGCTGCTCTATTGCTATGCCTATCAGTAGTTTGCCATCTAAGCTGCATCTTGATCTTCCACTCTTGTTTCCATGCATAGTGTGATTTAGACCCATTGTTATTATCTAAACTTAATTATATATTCATGTTGTTTCAGTGCCACTTGCTGCATTTGATATCTGATGATATATCTTCAATGTCCAGTACTATTATAGCATGTAGGGAGGTTCAGAGCAAGTTCTGTATAACTATACAGTGACAAATATTTTTACAGTTTATCTTCTGAATTTTCATTATCAATTAATATTATTTTGTTGTTGAGGCAAATCGTACTGGATACCTTATTTCTTAAAATTTTCACTCATGTTCAAAAGGTCATTCGTGAACTCAGTGGACTCATTCTTTCCCGAGGGCCTAAACTCTGCAACTTTGTTGAGTGGAGAGGTTACAAGGTTGTATACAGGAGGTATGGTTCAGCAGTGCTGTTGGGTTATGTAGTTTGTCTTATTGGTTATGCTCCTTTTGCAGTATCTGCTTGTTGGATATTGATGTTTCTGTGTATATTTACTCTGGGCAGGTATGCCAGCCTGTATTTCTGCATGTGCATTGATGCTGATGACAATGAGCTTGAAGTCCTTGAAATTATCCATCATTTTGTTGAGATACTGGACCGATATTTTGGCAGTGTGAGCGCTTCAGTGCCTTTTCACATTTTTTTTTTCGTTTAACATTATGTATATTTGCTTTAAGTGTTTTTCTTTTTTCATCCTTCAGGTATGTGAGCTGGATTTGATATTCAACTTTCATAAGGTACTCTCTTTAGTTTTCTGCCTCTGAGGCGGGCCGGGGGGGGTTAAGTTGTATGCAATTCACTGCTACCTTTATTGCATGTTTATTGGTCATGTAGTCATTTTCATCAGTTTCAATACTCCATTGTTTCCAGGCATACTACATACTGGATGAGATTCTCATCGCTGGTGAGCTCCAAGAATCTAGCAAGAAGAATGTTGCCAGACTTATTGCTGCACAGGTACGAGTTTACACATTCGGCTAACTTGATTCTTCTACATTCCTTGTAAATTTGTATATGTTACTTGCTTAATTAACAGAATGTGGTGTTTGTACGAAATGTTCTAACGGACATCCTAACACCTTTGTTGAAGCCAACTGAATTACGTTCGACCCCTCCACCCACCCCCCCCCCCCCCCCCCCCCCCCCTTACTTCAGTTTATGTGATAGTTTTAGTTTCATTTCCCATGATGCACATTTATGCTCCAGAGAGATGAGACACAGAAATAATGCTCTATGAATTATTAGTGCTGAGAAATACAATCTTTATATACTTACAGTTTCCTTCCTCAATTTTGCAGGATTCATTGGTAGAGGCTGCAAAAGAGGAAGCCAGCTCTATAAGCAACATCATTGCTCAGGCTACAAAATAAAATTCTGCTTAACTCTGCCCGCCCCTTTGGTCTTTTATTTCGTCATTATACAAGTAACATCATGTACCAGGGTACTAGTTCATTGTCTATCCATTCGTCGAAGTAGTACGGCTTTCGGGATTCAGAACGAGTGTGTTGTATTCATGTGTAACTACAATGTACGTGCTGTGTTTGCTACTGCATTTTGGATATTCTGAGACGAAATATGTATGCAAGTTTCTCAGGCATATAGCTGTAAATTGATGATCTTATATGTTCTTTTCCCCACCCCAACTCACTGATTGTTCCTGATGTTCTCCAATGTTTGAAAAACCACTTCCACTTTTCGGTGACCTAGTTGTTGTGATGCAGATGCTTGAACAATCCTGTTATTTAATACCTTATAAGTAGCGTAAAATTTATGATGGCCGCAACACTGCTGTCATTGTTGTAACAGCCTGGCTCACTGGTTGGCATGTAAAGGCTGCATGGACCATATCATTCTATTATTTTTTTCTAAATTTGTAGAAATTTAATGTGCCTACAGATTTGGGATTGATCAATGATTTCATTTGGTCCTTAGTAGACTTTCTTATTCTTACTCAGCTTAAATGGAATTCATTTCTTTACCCACTATAGTCTACTATACAGTAACATCTCATTGCCATCTGCACCTGTTTATAGATAGACTCCTGCCATTCCTAGAACCTGAGGTTGACACCATCACTTGCTTCTTTCAATCTCTATCTGGTTCCGTTCTTCTTAGTAGCATCTTTCCCGAAAATACTGGGCTTCATCTCGATGAGAAGAGGATCATCAATAGTGGGTAGCATTAGGAGAAAGATGAACATTTTTAGGAATGAAAAGCATCAGGTGAACACGAGCAAGAGAGGGGACATGGCACGTCTGTTCTGTGAGTCAGCTTGCATGCTTCATATTTCTCGTGTCCTCTAGACGTTAAACAAATCGGATGAGGGGGGTCTATATTTCAGAGCGAGGATGATGCTATGCTACCACTTCTTGTTGAAGTTCTGAATCTGTCCAACTTGACATACCGTTTCTTGCTTGAGTTCTGAATCTCTGAAGCGACAACATTGTTGGGTGCCTCTTCCCCCAACGTACTGATGTTCTCCATTGTCCAACATACCACTTCAACTTATCAGTGACCAAGTTTATGTCACAAATTAGAGGAGTTTTACAGTCCAAAATAATAACCATTAGTTTGTCAAAACTTACTAGCCATTAGTTTGGGGGCAACTTTGTAATTATATCATTAATTAACAAATTAACCATCTTATAGTTTATTGCCTGGTATGAGTAATGTGAAAGATTTATAAAGGTCGCTACACTACTGCCACTGTTGCAAGAGCCTGACTCACTGATTGGCATGTATGGTAAACTGATGGCAGAGTAAAGTCATGTGCCTACAGATTCTTGATTGGTCACTTAACTTTTAAAACAGGGTGAGAATCAAGATGCACCGGGGCTTGCCTTAGGCTGCCTAGGGGTTAGTATCCTCCTGAGAAATTTCCTAATCAGTGGAATCCTCCTCCTGGGCCTGCTCCACATGCACGTCGTTCATCTCTGATCCTATACGTTATGACAAGGCGATGTAAGTTATTATGATGCAAAAAAATGCAATGATTTATTTTACCACATAACCATGAATTGTGTACATGAAACAGGCCAGTTTTTCTTCCAGATCCATGTTAAAGGAATTTCTAAATTGAATCTTTGTTTTGATCTTTGAGAACTCTAAAATTCTTTAGTTTCATTGTGAAAATACTTCAAACAAAAGTGTGTTAAAAATCTTTTGGGTTGTTTCTGAACCTCATATCAGCACCATCACCATGCCACTGCACTCTTTCATGTAACCAAGGTTTAATGGTCTGTTTGGATCCTCCTGACTAACAATTAGTCCGTCGTTTGGATGCCAATTAGGAGGACCAAACGTGAATTAAACTGAAAAACTAATTACAGTTTCACTGGATAATTTGTGAGTAGATTCTAATGATTCTTGTTAGAATTATGTGTACCCAGCCCATTGGGCTTACCTAGGTCGGTGCATGCCGGCACCCTAGGGCCGGCGCCCAGGCATCCCTGCCTGGCTATATATTCCCTGTAATCCTTGCATGATGGAATACAATCAATCTTCAGCGCCTATCCTCGCTAACATGGTATCACGAGTCCACACGATCCCGGTGGATTCCCCGCTTCTGCTCAAACCCTAACCACCAGCCGCCGCCACCATGGTCGATGACAAGACCGCCGCTGATCGCGATGCCGAGGCCAAGGCTGCTGCCGACGCCATTGCCAAGGCTGCCGAGGATGCCGCCGCCGCTGCCAAGGAGAAGGTTCTTGCCCTTGAGACCGCCCGCGCCCGAGTTCGTGCCGCCGCCGCCGCCGCCTTTGAACAAGAGCGCGCCACCGCCGAGGTTCTGGAGCACGAAGCCATGGGCGAGCCGAAGCCCCCTCCGCAGGACGATGACGACGACGCCTACCTCGAAGCCAGCACCACTGCCAATCTGCACGCGTAGGCCTCCTCAGTCTAGAACATCCGTGCGCTGGTGCCGATCGTCCTCGACTCCATGTCATCAGACTTCGACAAGTGGCGCGGCCACATGATGCTCACCCTCCGCCGCTACGCCCTCGATGACCATGTCCGCTCCGACGCCGTCTACACCGACAACCCGTCTTGGATGCGCATGGACGCCGTCGTGATCTCGTGGATCTTCAACACGATCACGCCGGAACTCATGGAGGTGGTCAACGATCGTCGCGGCGTCACGGCGCGCTCCGCTTGGCTGGGCATTGACCAGCAGTTCCATGGCAACCGAGAAACGTGCACCCTCTTCCTCGGTGCCGAATTCAACGCTCAAGTGCAAGGCGACCTCTCCATCTCGGACTACTGCCGCAAGATGAAGTCCATGGCCGACGCGCTCGGTGATCTCGGGCAAGTGATCGACGACAGCACGCTCGGACTTCACATCCTCCGCAGCCTGAATGAGAAGTACCAGTACATGACGGCCCTCATCTGCCGGCAGCGCCCCTTCCCCGACTATCGTACCCTCCGCACGGATCTTCTCTTGGAAGAGCTGCGCGCACCACGCCCTCCTGCTGCCTCCGCTCTCGCTGCCACCACGACGCCCAGCCAATGTTTACTTAGCAAAATATGGACTAATCATGGATTGACTAGGATCAATGGATTCTACTCACCAATTACCCTAGGATTATGCCAATTACTTTTCCCACTTAGTTCATGTTTAGTCATGTTAATTAGCATCCAAACATCGGACTAACAGTTAGTTAGTCCGAATGGCTCCAAACAGCCCTCATTTGGTCCATCGTCCGTAGTCTTCTCATCTTTTTGCTCCGCTTAAATGAACTTCATTTCTTTACCAATATATCATCTCATTGCCATCAGCACCTGTTTATATAGATATACTCCTGCCATTCTAGAGCATGGGGTCGACACCATCGCTTGGTATTTTCAGTCTCTTTTGGGTTCTTTTCTTATTAGCATATTTCTCGAAAATACTGAGCTTCATCATGTCGGTGAGATGAGAACCTTTAGTAGGGGGTAGCACTAGGAGAAAGATGAACAATTTTAGGAATGGAAAGCATCAGGTGAACACGAGGAAGAGAGGTGACATGCTGCTTAACCTCTGTGAATCAGCTTACATTATTCACAGTTCTCGTGTCCTATAGAAATTAAACAAACTGGACGAGGGCAGGAAAATTGTCAGAGTGAGCATGTTGTCTGACCACAAGTCCACAGTTGCTTGCAGACAGTTAAGGAATCAGGAGTTCTGTGGATGTGCATTGTTTTTCTCATGGATCCACATCTGCTTGCAAGTATCCGATCGGACGGACTACAACGCCTGAAGGTATGGTCGCTATTTGAAATAGCGACTACTCCCAATCTAAGGGGTGGTCGGAGACCTCCTCTGCTTCGTTGATCAGCTCGCCAGATCGGCGCTGCATCGCCGCTCCAGAAAGATCCGCCGTGAGCTCGCAGATTACCTGCTTCCTTGGCTAGCCATCGGCCTCGCAGAGGTTAACGGCAAGGAGGTGACACTATGCAGAGCTCCCTGACCATTCTCACTATGAGGCTATGAGCTCTCCCGTCAAGCAGCCATGCGCTCCAATCACGGTGACAAGGCTTCAACAAGGATCCCTGGCGGCCTCAAAGCCGCGTCTGTGAAGGCCGATCAATGGAGTCGCGGAGCTGCGCCGCAGATGTCATTCTGCCGCCCCGAGCACTTGCAGCGTGACCGTGCCAAGGTCAATGTTTGACATTGATATTTTCTTTCTAAAGACCCAGGACAATTTGCCAGTGTATTTATAAAATAAGTAGGCAGAGTTTTTACAGTGCACTATACGCCATGTACGACTTTTTTAGCGTGTTCGGGAACTAACTGATCCTGAAGGTGCAAATGATAAAAAACAAAGCTGACTACTCGCTACTAATGTGAGCCCCCTGTTCATTATCCGGCACAGCCAGGCTGCGGCCCGGCAAATCTTGGCCAGGTGCTTTGCCCCAGCGGCAATCCAGTTGCACGCTTCGTCCTTGAGCCATTGCAGACAGTCCGCCGGCTTCAGTTTCTGGTGGAAGATCATTGCGTTACATTCTTTCCACAGTTCCCAGATCACCATGATTGCGATTTGAACATGGTACATATACTACGTCTCTCACCAAATCTCTGCTGTAATTGTCGTTCCTTGCAAAGTTTGAGGTGATAAGTTTGGAGAACACAATAAATGTACTAACTCTCAATTTTATTGAACGAAGGGAAATTATCAATGTGGAAATCTCTGTTTGTTGATTGGTATCCATAGGTTCTTACTAACCATTTGAATATTTGCATTTACTTTAATTACCGTAGTACAGTAACTTTATGTTAGAGCCACAACCAGTTCTCACAGAACCATGACAGCTGGTGTACCTCGCTCAAGTACCTATCATGTGATTCTGCACTAGCAACAGCTGGAGTACCTCGTGTGCGTACATGAACCAATAGTCTTGCAAGATATATTAACGAAACGATAGAGTTGGAAAAGAGAACGACAAAAGTGAGGGCTAATCGCAATGGAAGGCACCTGGATGACTCATCCGAGGAGCCAGCTATCTTGGCATCCAGAGAGGTGCAACTCTGTTAGTAATCATGATGCGCTTCTCATCTATATATACATGCCTCGCTCCATTTCCCATTCTCGTGATTCTACACTAAAGGAGCATTCCCTACCGTCCCGTGTGTACATGAACCAATAGTGTTGCAAGATGTATTAGCGCAATGGTTGACATTCTCACATGCATAAAAGAGTTGCACAAGACAACGGCAAAAGTGAGGGCTAATCGAAATGGAAGGCACTGGGAGGACTCGTCTGAGGAGCTGTATAATGTTGTGCTCAATTGGATCCAGTCTGGTGCAATATGATGGCCAGGGCCGTACCTAAGAATGTCTGAAGCAACAGCATTGTTCTGAACTGCAAATTCGCAGAAGCAACATGAAACGCGTGCAGTGAACGTTGCTCTCTTGGAGTTACTATTGAATATTTCTAGCTGCATTCTACAAGACCACACAATCCATGTTTCGATAGATGACTCATGTTTGAAAAAAAAGGCAGAAATGAGATAACCAAGTTTGAATCCAAAAGAATTGGACACTTAATCGAACCACATGTGAAGAATAGCAGAACGTCTGTGTTGGACATGGTGGTGGTGTGTTGCAACTGAGCCTGTCAAAACGTCATCCGCGTTGAGCACCGATGGAACGGCGTCGTCAGCATGGAGATCGCCTCGAGCGCACACACCCAAGGCTCATGCTTCCATGCCGGTGACAGACTCACAGGGCCCTGGTCCCTGAACCTTGTGTGCCACAGCTGCCTCGCGCGCCCACCGCAATGCACAAGACAACACCCTAGCTAGCGCCCGCACTTGGCGCCGACGAAGTGGCACCCGTGGAGTGGAGAACTTCATGGTCATGGGGATCATGTTTGTGGACAAATCCAAGCTGCTCGAGACGGCAGAGTCATGGCGCCGTGAGGATACCGCGACATCCACCGAACAATACACAATGCCGGCCCCTTCCGCGGGTCACCGCCTAGGGGAACACGCGTTCGTTGACAAGGCCCCGCTCAAGGTGTCGAGCGCGTGTCATCTGCTTTCTCAGCACCGCTGCTTGGCAAGAGCAAGACTGCAGGCGTCCCCATCCTCGAGCAGTGCGGTCGCCGTCGAGCTCTGCCGCTACGCCATGCCCGAGGCATCCAGCCCATTGTCGACATGAAGCGATCAGGTCTAATCTGCGCCGCACGTGTCCGATCGGATGGATTATAGCGGCCAAAGGGGTGGTCGCTATTTGGAACAACGACCCCTCTCTGACCCAGGGCGGCGACCCTCTGGTTCGTTGGTCATTGCTCGGCTCGCCAGAGCACCGCTGCCGCGAGATCTGCCGTGAGCTCACGGAGCTTCTTCTGCCATGCCCAGTCACCGGCGTCGACAAGCAGTGGCGGAGCCAGCCGTGAACCATAGGGGGGGCCATGAACATTAACCATCAAAGGTTAGACAACGCTGACGGAGCACATGAACTGATGGTGTACTCGTTAAAGCCCGCGCTTTGACAGAGCACGCCAAGGCCGTTAGAACGTTCATGGGAGAAGCCGAGGCTCGGAAGCACGAGCAGCGCAGCGAGTAAGGTTCAGCAGCACAAGAAGCGAGTACATATGCAAAGTGATGATCCGTGCAGTGGCAGCCCGTGCGACGAGCCGGTCTTCATGGCAGACAACCTTGCACAGATGCATTAGGTTGGGGTTGAGCGCTAGCACCACTCGCCAGGTCAATAGGGGATTTGGGTGTTGATCAAATCCATCGATGGATTTGGGAATTGTTAGACAAACACCACATCCTGTAATGTGGACTGAGATCAAAAGCACACAGCAGCCTAGTAGGCCTGCTTCCTGGTCAATTAGGTTGCCCCTGTCCAATTGATATTAGAGTAAAGTGCATCCCAGGTCTTTAAACTATTTCAGGATTCTCATCTGGGTCCATAAACTCTTAAAACGAAGATTTGGGTCCCTAAACTATTTCAAGATTCTTATTTGGGTCCATAATCTCTAAAAATAACAATTTAGGTCCCAAAACAATTTTGGTGTATCTGGGTTCAAAAATCTCAAAATGAAGATTAAGCTCCCTAAACAATTTTGGTGTTCTTATCTGGGATAAAAAAAATGTCAGAACGAAGATTTTGGTCAGGTGCTTGATAGCCCTGTTTTCACCGCCGTAAACTGAACGGTTTTTGGAAAAACCGGTCTAGTCCAGTTGACTCTAGTCATCAGTTTTCATTTTTAAATTTTAATTTTTTTTTTTATTTTTACACTTTTTCTATTTTCCTATATGAACTTGTTTTTCGAAATTTGGTCCGGTTTTCTGGACATTTTGACCAGTTTTCGATTTTTGAATTCAAAATTTGGAATTTGAATTTTGTTCTGTTTCCCGACCTATTTTTCAGAAAATCGGACATTTCGGTTGTTCCGGTATTACCGGTAGCAATGGAAATCACACAATGTTATTATTATTCAAACGCAAGCCATATTTTGAATAGTTGTTTAAGCACCAAACAAGATTAGAGAACCAAATTTTCTTTTGAGAGTTTATGGACCTAAATGAGAATCTTTAAATAGTTTGGGACATAAATCGTCATTTTAAGAGTTTATGGACCTAGATCAGAACCTTGAAATAGTTTAGGGACCCAAATCTTCGTTTTAAGAGTTCATGGATCTAGATGAGAATCCTGAAATAGTTAAAAGACATGGGATGCACTTTACTCTTGATATTATTACTACCCAAGCGTCAAGGCTCAAATGGCATACGTCTTCGTTCCTGCCATGGATTGCTTCAGGATTGATACTCGCTCTTCAAAACTTTTCCTGGACCAAGGGGGGGCCAGGGCCCAGGCTGGCCCTGGTGAAGCTCAGGTCAGACGCCGCCCCTAGCACGCAGCAGCGATTGAAAAAACTTCAGCTTACCTTACCGATTGTTATAATTGCACTTTCCGCCATCTTACTGCCATCTTAAATTGATGATCTTATAATTGCATTTTCCGCCATCTTACCGATTGTTCATTAGGTCCCCAATGCCCAAAATACCACTTCAGCTTATCAGCGACCAAGTTGTTGTGATGGTTTAACCATCTTTTTGTTTATTGCCTGGTATAAGTAGCGTGAAAGGTCGCTACACTTCTGCCATTGTTGCACGAGCCCGACTCACAGATTGGCGTGTACGGTAAGCTGATGGCAGAGTCGAGCACATCGTTCCATTTTAACTATCATTGTGGAAATTTCATGTGCCTACATCACATGTTTTTGATTGGCCACTTATTTCATCTGTTCCATAGTCACTAGTCTTTTCATCTTTTTTCTCAGCTAAATGGACTTCACTTCCTTACCAAACTATTAGTAACATCTCATTGCCATCTGCACCTGTTTATATAGATATAGTCCTGCCATTCTAGAGCCTGGGCTCGACATCATTGCTTTGCTTCTTCCAATCACTTCTGGGTTCCTTTCTTATTACCATCTTTCTCGAAACTACTGAGCTTCATCATGTCGTGAGAAGAGAACCGTCAGTAGTGGGTAGCAATAGGGGAAAGATGAACATTTTTAGGAATGGAAAGCATCAGGTGAACACGAGCAAGAGAGGTGACATGCTGCATCCGTTCTGTGAATCAGCTTACATGCTTCAAAGTTCTCGTGGCCTATAGAGATTAAACAAACCGGACGAGAGTAGGAACTCTGTTAGAGTGAGGATGTTGTCTAACCACAGGTGGTCAGTCCACATTTGCTTGCAGACAGTTCAGGAGTTCTGTGGATGTGCATTGTTCTTCTCACGGATCCACATCTGCTTGCAAGTATCCGACCAGACGGACTACAAGGACTGAAGGTATGGTTGCCATTTCAAACAGTGACTACTCCCAATCTAAGGGGTGGTCGGAGACCTCCTCTGCCTCGTTGATCAGCTCGCCAGATCGGCGCCGCGTCGCCGCTCCGGCAAGATCCGCCGTGAGGAAAAGTGATAGTGCCTAAGAAAACGCTTCGGCCCCCGCGTCGCTCCCACGCGGGCGACACGGGTGGCGAACCGAACCCTAGCGCCGCCACCCCAACTTCTCTCTCCCCCGCCGCGCCGCCGCCAGAGCAAGCTGCCGGAAACCGTGCGGCGAGCCGGGACGGCGGCGGCGAGGCCTTGGCAGACGATTGGGCGTGGTTCAAGCTCTGTTTCGCGTGTGGATGGTGAGGCTCGAGCCATGGCAGGAAGCATGGCGACGGGGTTGATGGTGGTAGGATTTGGCATGTGCTGGCCAGATCCGGCAAGGAGAAGGCCGGATCCGTCGAGTGCCGACCGGATCTGGCGCCTAGTCCGCGGGAAGCTCTACGGTGGCGGCTGGAGGTTGGTTGTCGTCGGCGGCGTGGGTGTGCGCTGTGCCTGGGCATCGGCGACGAGGAAGAGGCCTGGGGCAGCGTGGTGTGCGCTGTGCTTGGGCGGCGGCTCGCGACGACGAGGAACACAAGGGCCGCGCGCGGCGGAGGGGCGCGCAGCGGCTCACGGCGGCGGGGAAGCAGGGGCTGTGCGCGTCGGCGAGGGGCGCGGCAACAGCTCGAGTCGTTGGAGGTGCAGGACGACCGTTCGCTTGCACGGCGGTCGGGCGCGGTGCTCCAGGTGGGGAGATGTGGAGGTTGGCGGTGAGGTGGTGCGGTGGTGGTGGTGGTGGTGCTGCGGTGCGCGATGGTGGTGCTGTTGGTGCTGTGGTGAGGTTGTGGTGCTGGTGGTGCCGTGGTGCATGGTGGTGGTGCTGTGGTGAGGTTGTGGTGCACGTCGACAGTTCGCGTGCACGTCGGAGGCAGGTTTGGAGGCCGACGGTGGTGTTAGTGAGGAGAAGGCCGGCAATGGTGTGGTTTCGGTGGAGACCGGCGGTGCTGGTGTGGTCGATGTGGTTGTGGAGGCTGCCGATGGTGCAGTGCTCACGGTGCGGGCAGGTGGTGGTGTGGTGGCTGTGGCGACCGATGGTCCTTTGCTCGTGCGAAGTGTTGTCATGGCCGTGATGGAGGCTCGGTGTGTGGGGCTCCAGGTGTAAAGCTTGCTCGGTGTTCCCACCGATGCCGGCGACGACGACACCCATGGGTGCCGTGACCTCGCTGGAGGCGTCGCTGTGGTGCCCCCTTGTCATCTAACCATAAGGTTTCTCCGGATGAAAATCCAAGGTCCAGCTTGCTGGATCGGGCAACGGTGGCGTTTTGACGTCGTTTTCTTGTTGGAGGCGTTGCCTTGGAGTCTCCTTTTGTGTTGGATGTCCTGATGCTTTCCATGGCGAACATGATTAACACTTTGTCATGGCAGGATTGTCGCTCAGGCCTTGCATAGTTGCTTCATAAAGACGTAGTGCGAAGTGCGCACAATAGTTGTTGTATGGGATGCTTTGTGGTAGTTAGGCTGTAGTATACATAGGATTGTACGGTTTGACCTCGTTTCCCTTAATATGAGGCACCTTCTTCTTATATTAATACACGCCGGAACACTTAGTTTCCGGATCTTTCGAAAAAAAAAAGATCCGCCGTGAGCTCGCAGATTTCCTGCTTCCCTGGACAGCCATCGGCCTCGCAGAGGTTAACGGCAAGGAGGTGACACTATGCAGAGGTCCCTGACCATTCTCACTGATGAGCTCTCCCGTCAAGCAGCCATGCACTCCAATCACGGTGACAAGGCTTGGACAAGGGCAGTCCCTGTCGGCCTCGAAGCCCCGTCCGTGAAGGCCGATCAATAGAGTCACGGAGCTGCGCCGCAGATGCCATTCTGCCGCCCCCGAGCACTTGCAGGGCGACAGCACCAAGGTCAATGTTTGACATTGATATTCAATGGAATAAACATGGTATACTACGTCATGTGAACGTGGAACACGTGCTTGCATAGTTCAATATGGCCAATAATCGCCTCTCACCAACTCTTTGCTGTCGTTGCCGTTCCTTGCCATGTTTAAGGAGATAAGTTTGGAGAACACAATAAATGTAGTAACTCTTGATTTTATTGGGCGAAGGCAACAATGTGGAAATCTCTGTTTTGTTCCTCGGTATAGGTTCTTAACCCATGGATACCAGTCAACAAAACAGAGATATCAATCAACAAAACAGATATATAAGATACATCCCTCCAGTTTTTTTTTTCAAAAATAAAATAAAATTAACAACAAGTCGAATCTTTGCATTTACCTTACTACTGTGCATGTAACTCTATGTTAGTAGCCCACACACACTTTTCACATAATCATGATGCGTTCTCCTTCCTAGAATTTAAAACCCGAGTGCATCTATATATACATGCCTAGCTCAATTCTCCATTCTTGTGATTCTACACTAAAGGAGTATCCCGTTTGCACATTAACCAATAGTCTTGCACGATATATTAGCGCAACAGTTGACATTCTCACATGCAGAGAAGAGTTGCACAAGAGAACGACAAAGGCGAGAGCTAGTCAGAATGGAAGGCACTGGGACTGTCTTGAGGAGCCATATAATGCCGTGCTACACTTCCATCCAGGCTGGTGCAATATGAGGGCCAGGGCTGTACCCGAGAATATCTGAAGCAACAACCATTTTCCTGAGCTGCAGATTTGCAGAAGCAACATGAAACGCAGTGAACGTTGCATTCTTGGAGTTACTATTGGATATTTCTAGCTACAGTCTACAAGACTACAACCCATGTTTCGATAGATAAATGTTTGAAAAAAAGGCAGAAATGATTAACCAAGTTTGAATCCAAAAGAAGTGGACACTTAATCGAGCCACACGTGAAGAATAGCAGAACTTCTGTGTTGGACATGGTGGTGGGTTGCAACAGAGCCTGTCCAAATGTCATCTGAGTTGAGCACAGACGGGACGACGTCGTCCACGTGGACATCGCCTTGAGCGCACCCAAGCGCCCATGCCGGTCACAGAGGGCCCTGGTCCCTGAGCCTTGTGCCACCACCGCCTCGCGCGTCCACCGTAAGGCACAAGACAACACCGTAGCTAGCGCCCGCAATTGAAGCCGACGAAGTGGCACCCGTGTGTAACGTCATAGTCATGGGGATCTTGTTTGTGGACAACGCCAAGCTGCTCGAGAAGGCAGAGTCATGGCGCCGTGAGAATGCCGCGACATCCATCGAACAAGGCAAAATGTCCTGCACCCGCGACATCCATCCTTCCTGGCATCGGCGCCTAGGGGAGCACGCGTTTGTTGGCAAATCCTGTTTCGTATCCATGGCTCCATTCCCTCTCAATTCTAATCTCCAAAATCCATCTAAATCCACCGATTAAACCACAAAATGGTATAAGGGCCGGCGAATCCGGTGTGATCTCCGATCGATCTCGGTGTTATTTGGGAGTGGTTGTGTCGGTTCTTTGGATTTGATAACTGGTGTTTAGAGGGGTCGCCTCCCTCGATCTGGAGCTTTTCTGGGTCTGCATGGTGGAGCTGGTTCTTGTCGCTGTTGTGCTCTGCTTTACGAGCTCGTATTGCTCGATTGTGGCCGGTCAGCTCTGAGACCTTTGTTTGGTAACTAGCACTCTGCTCCATACCGAAATTTCTTGGGCCTGGCATGTTTTCTTGTGAGCACTGAGAGGGCTAGCATTTTTTCAAAGTTGATTAGTGGTTCTGTAAGCAAGTTGATACTCTATCGTGGTGGCAATCAAATATTTATTGGTACTGCAGTGCAGTTTGGTCCTCTAATTATTAGCACTTCTGATTGGTCACTGGTGGCACTAATCAAATTAAGATGGGTGAAACGAATCAAGGTGATCCCGGTATTCAAAAATTGTGCGA
Source organism: Eragrostis curvula (assembly GCA_007726485.1). Classification (NCBI taxonomy): domain Eukaryota; kingdom Viridiplantae; phylum Streptophyta; class Magnoliopsida; order Poales; family Poaceae; genus Eragrostis; species Eragrostis curvula. The sequence continues at coordinate 120,936 of RWGY01000342.1, read as the reverse complement.
GCTTTTCTCTAAAGTACTTGAGCAGCAGCAGTTGAAGACAACTCCAGAAGTTATGAAGCACATGCTTGAGCCTAATCCGGTGAAATTATCTGGGCCGGAAAATTATATTAGTTGGGCTCGTCATGCTCGACTTATATTGAGTTCACATGACTACAAGAGTTTGTTGACTGGTGGTGAGAATACTGCCACTTGTACAAAGCAAACTAATGACAAAATTCTTGTGTGGTTATTGGGGAGTATGGAACCGACCGCGCGTGAACAAGTTGAAACCATGACTACAGTTGCAGAAGTATGGGCTGCATTGGAAAATCAATTTTCTGGGAAGTCTAATAAAATGCAAGCTACTAGAATTATGCATGAGCTGACCCATCTGAAGCAAGGCACAATGTCAGTGACTGAGTATGCCAACAAGGTGAGAAGGCTGTACAGAGATTTACATTATTATCACCCATTTGAGCCGGCTGATAAGAAAGATATTGCTATCCATCATACTTGGTTTCAGTCATTTGTGAGCAAGCTTTTTCTTGATGGGTTAAATCAGGAATTTGATCTTCGCCGTCAGCTTATTTTCTCATTGCCAGAATGGCCTAGTCTTGATGATATAGTTTCAAGAATCACTGAAGAAGAAACTAGGAGAGCTCAGCCCAAAAATGATGATCACATGGGAGTTGATGTGCAGGCTGCTCTATCTATGAAAAATAATTGCACAACTAATTTTCAAAGAGGCCAAGGCAAGAAAAAATTTAAATGTGATCATTGTGGTCTTGACGGGCACACCATTGAGAGATGCTTTAAGAAACATGGCTATCCACCTGGATGGAAGAAGGAGATATCTCAGCTAGGGGGAGCAAAAGGTAGCAAGTGGAATCAAGCAAATCATGTTGAACCTGAAGGGGAGCTTTCAGTGGTAGATATACAAGCTCTTGAGGAGTACAAATCCAAACTCAAACTCTCAGAAGGCTCATCTTCCACCCAAGGTTCCTCTGCAGCTGATTCTAGTTTCCTTACAGCAACCCAAGGTATGCTACCCCATCAAGCACATGCATCCACAACCCAAACTAAATCATGGATCATAGACTCATGGGCCACAAATCATATGACTGGAGCATCTAACCTTTTTACTTCTTATACACCTTGTTCAGGTAAGGATAAGGTACGTGTAGCTGATGGATCCATGGCTCCTATTACTGGACGTGGATCTGTCCGGTGCACCAAAACCTTGTCTTTATCTTCGGTTTTACATGTCCCTAACTTTCCAGTCAATCTTTTATCCGTTAGCTCTATTACAAAGTCCCTCAATTGTAGAGGTTGGTTTGATCCTTCTCGTTGTACCTTTCAGGAGCTAAGGACAGGGAGAATTCTTGGGACTGGGACTGTGCATAATGGACTCTATTACCTTGATGAAGGAAGTGATGAGGTTGCTCTCGCTGCCAAGATGTCTCCATGTCAGGAATTGTTGCTGCTTCATCGCAGGCTTGGGCACCCCTCTTTTGTTACTATGTCTCGTGTTTATCCTTCTCTTTTTAATGCATGTCCTCGGGAGTTCCTTGTATGTGATGCTTGTGAGTTTGCTAAACATACAAGGGTTCCCTATCCTAGTTTAGGTTTGAGAAGTAACAAACCATTTGATATTATCCATTCTGATGTTTGGGGACCGTGTGAGGTGAATTCTGTTTTTGGGCACAAATGGTTTGTGACTTACATTGATGGTTTCAGTCGTTATACTTGGCTTTATCTATTGAGACGCAAAAGTGATGTTTTTGTGGTTTTTAAAGATTTGTGTGCTCTTATCAAGAATAAGTTTGGTGATACCGTTAAAGTTTTGCGTTCTGACAATGGTACGGAGTATGTTAACCAGGAGTTTGAGCAATTTCTTGCTACGAGTGGCATTGAGCATCAAACAACCTGTGTTAACACTCCTGAACAAAATGGTGTTGCAGACCGTAAAAATAGACATCTGCTTGAAGTTGCTAGATCTTTGATGTTCACTATGAATGTTCCTAAGTTTCTCTGGGGCGAGGCGATACAAACTGCTGCATATTTAATAAATCGCCTTCCTCTTCGTGTTCTTGATAACAAGTCCCCTGCTCAACTGCTTTTGAAATCAAATGATTTTGTTGTTTCTCCCAAAGTTTTTGGTTGTGTGTGCTTTGTTCATGACTATCGAAACAATGTTAGTAAACTTGATCCTCGTTCTGTTAAATGTGTGTTTATGGGATATTCTCCTACTCAAAAGGGCTACAGATGTTGGTGTCCATCTGAACGTCGTTTCTTTGTGAGCATGGATGTCACATTTCGAGAATGTGAACCTTACTATGGCCCAACCAATGATACTGGAATTACTCTATCCCCACCTGAAGTGCAACAAGAAGGGGAGAGTTGCAGTGGAGGTAATCCTGTGGGCACTGTTCTTGTTCCTACTTCTGGTGTTTCTCATAGCAATGGCTCTAATTCAAGTGAGGGGGAGAATATCAACCGAGACAGAGGTTGCAGTTTTTCCAGCCATGGAGACACTCATGGTAGTCCGCCTCCTCAAGGCATGGAGTTCCATATGCATGAGGACCCAGGTACCAGCTCTCAATCTCTTAGTCCTGTAGCTCCGTCTAGTGTACTTGAGGAAGGTGATAATCAATTGTCTACTCAATCTCCTCCTGCAAATAACTTACCTATTGCCTTGAGAAAACCCACGAGAACCACTGATGTTTGGTACAAACATGATATTGCCAACTTTGTCACCTACAAAAATTGTAGCCCATCCTTTAAGAGTTTCATTGCCTCTCTTGATTCTGTATGCATTCCTACTAACTGGAAATCAGCTAAAGAGGATCCTAGGTGGAGAGAAGCTATGCTGGACGAGATGAGAGCTTTGGAGAAGAATAAAACTTGGGAGCTTGTGAATCTACCACATGGTAAGCAACCTGTAGGGTGTAAATGGGTTTTCACAATCAAGCATACACTAGAAGGTAAGGTGGATAGATATAAAGCTCGCCTAGTTGCTAAAGGCTATACCCAAATTTATGGGATAGATTATGATGAGACATTCGCGCAAGTGGCCAAGATGAATTCGGTGAGAACACTTATATCATGCGCAGTTAATTTGGATTGGAATATCTATCAGATGGATGTGAAAAATGCATTCCTCCATGGTGATCTTAATGAAGAGGTATACATGCATATTCCTCCAGGATTTGAAACCAAACAAACTAGTGGTAAGGTGCTTCGCTTGCACCGATCTTTGTATGGCTTGAAGCAATCACCACGGGCTTGGTTTGATCGTTTCAGACAATCCATGCTTAAAAGAGGCTACCTTCAAAGCAATGCTGACCATACACTCTTCTACAAGCATGCTAAAAATAAAGTGGCAATTTTGATTGTGTATGTTGATGACATCGTGATTACTGGAGACGATTTAGGTGAGATTTCAGCCTTGAAAAAGTATCTTGCACAAGAATTCGAAGTTAAAGATTTGGGGCAATTGAGATATTTTCTTGGTATTGAAATTTCTCGTGGTCCCAAGGGTATTTTTCTATCTCAAAGAAAATATGTTATGGATATGTTAAAGGAAACTGGCATGCTTGGATGTCGACCAGCAGCCACGCCTATTGATCAAAATCATCGTTTGAGCAAAGATGGAGGGACCCCCGTGAATAGGGAAAGTTACCAAAGACTGGTAGGGCGGCTTATTTATCTCTCTCATACTCGACCTGATATTGCATTTGCAGTAAGCTTGGTAAGTCAATATATGCATGATCCTAAATCATCTCATATGAATGCTGTGTATCGGATCTTAAGATATCTAAAAGGTTGCCCTGGGAAAGGCCTCTTGTATACTCGCCAAGAAGACTTGCAAGTTGAATGTTACACTGATTGGGCTGGTTCGGTGGATGATAGACGATCAACATCTGGTTATTGTACCTTTGTTGGTGGTAACCTGGTTTCATGGCAGAGTAAAAAACAAGGTGTTGTGGCTAGATCTACTGCAGAAGCTGAGTTTCGTTCAATGGCCCATGGTGTTTGTGAATTATTATGGTTGCAAATCTTGCTAACGGAACTGAAATTGTTTAAGAGGAAGCCGCTGATGTTGTATTGATAAAGCTGCTATTGATATAGCAAATAATCCTGTCAAACATGATCGAACCAAGCACATTGAGATTGATCGCCACTTCATTAAGGAGAAGTTAGATAGAGGGATAATTTGTATTCCTTATGTAAGCTCCACTAGTCAGGTGGCTGATGTTCTCACAAAAGGACTGCCAGAGAAGTCTTTCTCTATATTTTGTAGCAAGATAGGTCTATACGATGTCTTCGCCCCATCTTGAGGGGAAGTGTTGTTGTGTGTGATTTGTAATATATGCCAAAGACTAAAATGTAAAAAGGCAAGAGAGAGAATGAAGTAGAGGAAGGAACGGGAGAGGAGAACAGAACAATTTTCTTCTTCCCCATCCTGTTTTGTATCATGGTTCCATTCCCTCTCAATTCTAATCTCCAAAATCCATCTAAATCCACCGATTAAACCACAAAAGAAAGCATCAGGTAGATACGAGCAAGAGAGGTGACGCGCGACATTCGTTCGTGTCGACGCCATTGCACGAGCGGGGCATATCTTTCAGAGTGAGCATGATGTCTAACCACAATTCGTCCAGAACTGCTTGCTGAAAGTTCATCAGTGCTCACGTTGTAGTACTAGCTTTCTAGCAGGACTAGCCGTCAACGTGAAACCATGAACAGGTACCTGAGTAAGAGGTGGCCACAATGCTGTGTATATTCAACAGAGAACGTGGCCGTCGATGTCCGGGCAGTAGTGGCCGTCCTGGGACAGTACTCGAGGGCGGCGCCGGCACACGCATGTCGTTCCACAGGCCGTGGCAAGGAGGCTCGATAGAGTACGTATCTGCCAGCTGCTTGCGGGGCTCCGTGAATGTCGTACCCCAATTTCTGAGGCACGTGAATACACCGTATCAGTCCCTGGATCAGATGCTGATACGGACATTCTCACAGAATGGTATTTCAGAGTCATACCTTTATTTATTACCAAAGCTCATTACAAGCCTTTTGTTTACATAAAAGGTCTTTGATATGGCCCGAGGCCTTACAACTCAACACATCACACCACAATGGCCATCGCTGGGAAGCAGCAATGCCACACTTTATTCTACGCTACAGACGGCGGAAGCAGATCCACTCCACAGGCAAACTTGCGCGTGACGACCCTAGTCCTCTTCGCCATCGGCTTGAAAGTCGTATTCTGCTTCTTCCTCTGAATGATTGATTGAGATGGGGAGTGAGTACATAAGGTACTCAACAAGTCATAACACAAGGGTGACTCATATGCAAGGGTGTTGCCAAGGAATAGGCTGAGGGTTTCCATTGATCGGCCGAAAAGTCAATTTTCAATGCAGGGGTTTGGTTTGCAAACCAAAACGTTTTGTAAAGCTCTAAGTCAACATTGATAGAACTTAGTAGGGTTGAGTGGCCCTGGGGGAGAATAAATCCTTCCCGCCAGTTCCCAAATTTTAACGCTGGTAGACAACCAGCACACGGCTCCAAACCGGCGTTATTCCGAAAACACACACGCCAAGGATAACTCACACGGAAAAATCTAATCATTGTGTGGCCATTGCTTTCGCTTTGTCCAATGCCGTGGAACACGGCTATCCGGATAGGTTTTACACTCTGCAGAGGTTGTACACTTTACCCACGAGGCATGCCAGACCTTCCCACCGTCGTGGGTCGGAAAGACACGCTAATGGTTCCGTACCTGCCTAATGTCACTACGGTACCACCTCGAAAAATCAACGACCAGGGGCTTCACATAGGCATAGCATAGCCAATAACTTTCACTCGCCGGATCCGACGCCAATCTCGTCAAGATCTTCTCCTGGCTTCCGATTGCAACTCCCTGCCTCCTGGTGGTACCGGGCGATCACTAGTAGGGTGTGGTTCCAAACCCTGCCCATACAGGGGCTCGTGGTTGCACTAAGGTGCTAGGCAAGGCGGCACCTGAACCGGTCCTTATACGACCGAAGCAAGCATCTTCAATAGCTACCCTCCAGCGAGGAGTAGCGTCCCAGAGGTAGCCTCCCCACTGAGGACTTCCTCGCTTGCTCCCGTCTAAAACATAACCCCCATTATGGGTTTCACTTACTAAGCCCATCCCTTTTTATTTCACACACACATCACCAAGTCACACTCACACATTTTCACACAAAAAGCAAGTGAAGCAATATTATTAATTACACAGTGGGATAAAACCTAAGCGGCAATATTTTCCAACAAACCATTAAAGATTAAGGATATCAATGGATTAAGGATATCTAGGGCTGTTGGAACCTAGGGCTAACAATGGATTAAGGATATCAATAAACAAGGCATGGCTTTTAACAATGATAGGTTACTCTAACATTTAAATCATTTTAAAAGACCATGCATGTTTTAATTTGCACACAAGCTCTAAATAGGATATTTTGTAGGAATTAATTAGGTTAAATATGATCAAGGTGGTTAGGACTTGCCTTCACCAAAATCTTCCTCCTCTAAACCTTCTTCGTAGTCGGGGTCCTCGTGTTCCTCCTCGAAGACTTGATCACCTATCGATTAAATAAAGGAAAAGCTAAATCTACCGCTTAACACACAATTAAACAATCATTAAAATAAAATAAAATTTCAAAAGGAGACACAAAGGAAGATGGTTCTGGTGTGGTTTGATAGGGATTGATTTTAGATGAATAACGGTGCAAGAACCATTAAATTTGGAGTTAAAAAGACAAAGATATGAATATTTGAATTTAGGAGAAAGGATTAAATTAGGGGTAGATTAACTTTAATTAAGTATAATCTCCACCGTAATTTTCCAGAGGTGTACAAGTGTTGAAAAAGGGTTAGAAATGATTTTGGGAATTTTTGGATATTTTTGGGAATTTTTCTGATATTGGAAAAGTGCTCGAAATTTATCTCTGTGTACACTCTCGGGTGTACCCAGCGTTTTGCGCTGCATGGCAGTGGCTGACATGTGGGCCAGCTGGGGCCGGGGGCCCTGGCCGTTACTGTTTTGTGGACTCGGTCCACAGAGGCGTGGACCGAGCCTGCGTGTGTGTGTGGTGCACGTGGGCCGCGTGCACCACGTGTGTGCGCTACGTGGCGGGGTGTGCCGACGCGGCGCCGACGTGGCCGCCACGCGGACGCCACGCGGTCTCGACGCAGCGCGGCGGCTCCGACGCGGCGGAGGCGGGGAAAAGTTCCCCGCCTCGCCGGAGAGCTCGCCGGCAAGCACTGGGGCTGACGGAAGGGAAGGAGTGGACGCCGGTGGCCTACGCGCGATGGCGAAGCTGGCGGTGGAGCATGTGCACGTGAGCGAGGCGTGTAGCGGCGGCGCGAGCTCGCCGGAGCTCGGCCGGGGTTCGGCATGTGCGCGCAGAAGCGCGTGTGCGTGTGCACGAGCGTGATTGAGTGCTCGCGCGCGTGCGTGCGCGCGAGGGGAAGGTGTGGCCGCGCTCGGCTGGGCCGGGGGTGCTCCCACGGCGGCCGGCGACGGGGAAGAAGAGGGGCGGAGCGGCGGTGCTCGGCGCGGGCTGGTCTCGGGGTGCGTGGAGGGAGGAGAGAGGGGTGCAGGAGAGGGAGAGGGGAGCGAGGAAGCTCACCTTGAGCTCGGAGAGGAGAGGGATTGGCGGGTGGCGGCTGGACGGAGTTCGCCGGAGTTGGGGAAGGTGAGGGAGAGATTGGGCTTGGCGGTGCGGAGCTGGAGAGTGAGGGAGCGAAATGACAGAGGGGAGAAAGGAAGAGCTCGGCACCCTTTTATAGCCACGCAGAGGCGGTGGCTGGCCGGGAAATATCCCGAGTTCGTCGGGATATTTTCGCCGGAGCTCGAGGTGTGCGCGGCGCGGGAGTGGGGGACGGGGATGAGGTGAAGGCCACGCGGCGTGGAGGAGAAGGGGGGTCCCGGACGCGACACGGCGGCGTGGTGCGGCGCTCCGACGCGAGCTCGGTCGGGCGGCGCGAAATCACGCCGGAGTTAAGAACCCTAGGGTTAGGGTTATGATGGTGCTGCGGCGAGAGGGGGAACGGGCCCGGACAGGGAGAAGAAGAGATGCGCGGAGCTCGCCAAGTGGCGGAGGTGAGGGAGAGGGCGGCGACAGCGGCGCGAGGTTGACGAAGGGGCTGGCCCCACTCGTCAGCCTCTCGCAGCGGCGGGCGGGCCGGACGGAGTTTGGGCCGCGGCGCGCGGACGGCCCAGAGGCCGGGCGCGGGGAAGAACGGAGGAGAGGGGGAGTTGGGCCGCGCGCGGGGAAAAGAGAGAGGGCGGTCCAGCTAGAAGGAAAATTGGTTTATTCTTTTCTGGATTTGGAATTTGGAAGGAATTCAAATTTGAAATTGGGTTTCAACACTCACTCAAACAATTAAATAAAGGCAATAAAAAGGCAAAAATGCACATGAGTGTTTCATGCATGGTTTTAATTTCGAGAAAATTTTAATTGAGCCCTAATTGAGTCTAGTCCATTGTTTTAATTTTGAAATTTTTTGAAAACTCATATTTTAGGGTTTATCGACATGGCCAAAAATACGGGTGCTACAGACCTACCCCACTTAAACAGAATCTCGCCCTCGAGATTCCGACTCGCTCTCGAACAGATACGGAAACTCTCTCTTGAGGTCATCTTCTCGTTCCCATGTGGCCTCTGCCTCAGTGTGATTGCTCCATTGCACTCGGCGAAATCTTATGGCATTCCTTCTTGTTAGCCGGGTAGCAACATCCAATATCTTTATTGGTCTTTCCTGATATCGGAGATCGGGCTGGAGGTCCATTACTTCAGGGGGTACCATTTCTTCTGGGACCCTCAGACATTTCTTTAATTGTGACACATGAAAGACGTTGTGTACGTCGGACATCTCCTCAGGGAGCTCAAGACGATATGCCACTTTTCTGATCCTCTCAAGTATCTTGAATGGTTCGATATACCTCGGGGCTAACTTTCCCCTAATCTGAAACCTTCGTGTACCTCGAATTGGCGATACCTTGAGATATACATAATCTTCTTTTTCGAAACTCAACTCTCTACGCCTTGTGTCTGCGTAGCTCTTCTGTCTACTCTGGGCTGCTTTCAGGTTTTCTCTGACCACTGCCACCTTTTCTTCGGCATCCCTGATGATGGCAGGTCCGAAGAGCGATCTTTCTCCTACTTCTGACCACATTAGTGGTGTTCTGCATTTCCTACCATACAATGCCTCAAATGGTGACATTTGCAGGCTTGTTTGGTAGCTATTGTTGTAGGAAAATTCTGCGAAGGCCAAACTCTTTTCCCAGTCCTTTCCATAGATTAGGACGCATGCTCTCAACATATCCTCCAGAATTTGGTTTACTCTTTCTGTCTGTCCATCGGTTTGAGGATGATAGGCAGAGCTATAATCCAACTTGGTTTTTAGCAAACCATGTAAGCTCTTCCAAAATTTTGAAGTAAACTGTGAGCCTCGGTCGGATACTATTCTGCTCGGAACTCCATGTAGCTTAAGGATGTTGTCTACATAGAGCTGAGCGTACTTGTCTCCTCTGTAGACCGCCTTTACTGGTATGAAATGAGCAACTTTGATCAAACGGTCTACTATGACCCATATCGAGTCATTTCCTTTTTGGGTCGTGGGCAGTCCCACGATGAAATCCATGCTAATTTCGTCCCACTTCCATACGGGGACATGCAGTGGTTGCAGTAGTCCTGCAGGTCTCTGGTGTTCTGCCTTCACTCTCTGACATATGTCACATCTGGTATGAACTCTGCAATATCTTTCTTCATGCCAGTCCACCAGTATTTATGTTTCAAATCTAAGTACATCTTGGTACTTCCAGGATGGATAGAGTAAGCAGAGTTATGTGCTTCATCCAGGATGAGTTGTCGATATCCACCCGTACTTGGTACGCAGATTCGATCCTTGTACCAAAGGGTTCCCTGGTTATCTACTCGAAATCCGGGGGCTTTGTCTTCCCCTGTCTTTTTCTTTAGCTCATGTATTTCCTCATCCGTCTCCTGAGCTGCGCGTATCTGGCTTTCCAGTGTTGGTTCCACACACAGTGTGTTCAACTGGCCTGGCTGGGCAATATGTAAGTTTAACTTTTCCATCTCTGCTTGTAACTCGGGCATCCGTTTGGATGTTCTAACGCGGTGACGTGGTACCTTGCGACTCAGCGCATCTGCCACCACATTAGCTTTTCCTGGATGGTAATGTATCTCCAGGTTGTAATCCTTGATTAATTCCAGCCATCTTCGTTGCCTGAGGTTTAGGTCTGACTGGGTGAAGATATACTTTAGGCTTTTGTGATCCGTGTATATCTCACACTTATTTCCAATTAGGTAGTGTCTCCAGATCTTGAGCGCATGGACGACAGCTGCTAACTCCAAGTCATAAGTAGGGTAGTTCTGCTCATGTGTCTTCAATTGTCTTGAGGCATATGCTACCACTCGTCCATCTTGCATTAGGACGCATCCTAATCCCTGCCGTGACGCATCGCAGTACACGACGAAGTCTCGGTGGATGGCTGGCAAGGTCAGCACAGGGGCTGTTGTCAACCTTTTCTTTAATTCTTGAAAACTTCTTTCGCAAGCATCTGTCCACTTAAATTCCTTGCCTTTCTGGGTCAAAGCTGTCATAGGCCTGGCTATCTTAGAAAATCCTTCGATGAATCTGCGATAATAGCCTGCCAAACCAAGGAAGCTTCTGATCTCTGTCACATTGGTTGGTTGCTTCCAATTGGTGACTGCTTCAACCTTGGATGGATCGACTGACACTCCTTCTTCAGTCAGGATATGTCCAAGGAAAGCCACTCTGTTTAGCCAAAATTCGCATTTACTAAATTTGGCATACAGTTGATGTGCTCTCAACCTTTCCAGAACTATTCTTAAATGTTCCTCGTTCTCTTCGGCACTCTTAGAGTAGATCAGAATGTCGTCAAGAAAGACAACGACAAATCGATCTAACTCCTCCATAAATACTTTGTTCATCAGATTCATGAAGTATGCAGGTGCATTTGTGAGTCCAAATGGCATCACAGTGAACTCATATTGTCCATATCTGGTAACGAAAGTTGTCTTAAGGATGTCTCCTTCTCTAATCTTCAATTGATAGTATCCAGATCTTAAATCAATTTTGGAGAAATACTTGGCTCCTTTCAACTGATCAAATAAATCATCGATCCTGGGCAATGGATACTTATTTTTAATGGTGACTTCATTAAGAGATCGGTAGTCTATGCACAATCTAAGACTGCCGTCTTTCTTTTTGACAAAGAGGACTGGTGATCCCCATGGTGACGAACTTGGCCTAATAAAGCCTTTCTTCTGCAACTCTGCTATTTGTGCCTTCAACTCAGCTAGCTCATTAGCTGCCATTCGATATGGTCTCTTTGCTATTGGAGAGGTTCCGGGGATCAGGTCGATGATGAATTATATATCTCTGTCAGGTGGCATGCCTGGTAGCTCATCTGGAAATACATCTGGGTATTCACAAACCACTGGTACTTCATCCAAAGACATTGCTTCCATATGGTGAACCATTGGTGTAACTTTTGACCTCTTTGGTTCACATACCACTTTAATTCCTTTGTGGTTTACCAGAGTAACTTTTCGGGTGTCACAGGCTATATTGCCTCGGTGCTTACTTAACCAGTCCATTCCGAGGATGACATCTATCCCCTGAGATTCTAGGACTACTAAGTTCGCTAGGAACTCTACCCCACTTAAAAGGATCTTAACCCGTGGGCATCCCAAATAACTTTTGGTCTCGGCCCCGGGAGTCCGGATTATTAGGGGTTGTTTTAGCATAACAGTTGGCAAACCATTTGTAGCAGCGAACTTTGATGAAACAAACGAGTGTGAAGCTCCAGAATCAAACAGAACGGTTGCAAGAGTTGAGTTGACGAGGTACTCACCAAGAACAACGTCTGGAGTATCCTCAACTTCATCTGCATTAATGTGGTTGACTTTGCCTCGGCCGAAGGTTTGATTGTTCCTTCGCTGTTGTCCCGAGGATTGCTGTCCACCACGTCCGTTTCCTGAGGCTGCAGTTCTGGCGCTATTTGGTTGATGCTGCTGAGTTGGAACATTATTTTGGTTCCGATAAGGGCATCTAGCAATCATATGGCCTGGCTCGCGGCAGGGAAAGCAGGTTCTCTTTTCGTTGTTGTTGGGCTGGGCGACACTGGAACCGCTCTTCTGCTGGCTGCCAGAATTCTGATTGCGGTATGATGGTGCTGAACTTTGCTGATTGGACGCTGTTGACGGTCCTTACGACCCATTTTTACCGTCAACTTTATGCACCTTTTGGAACCTAACACCATCACCAAGGGTAGACATAGGGCTTATTTCTAACAAATTCCACTAGTCTTGGTGAAATTATGAGTGCATGTGCAATTCATATAGAAAGGAGGGAATTCATGTCAAGAAAGCCACAACATATCACTCCAAGAAAATCAGCATTGGCAGCCGAGGAAGATATGCACCAAAAAGGATACAAAACCTATCCAACTTGGGCCAAACCACCAAGACACATCATTAGGACCCAAAGGGGGACTCCTTGGTCCAAGCCCAAGCAAGATATCCCTCTGGCAAACCCACAGTCATCGCAGGATCACACACGATGGAGAAAAGGTCATAATTCAGCCACCTGGACTCTCCCTGGGCTATTGCACCAAGGTCAAACATCATAAGGGACCAAAGGAACATTAGCAAAAGGCCCAAGACCTGAGGAAACAAGAGGGGGTCGGCCGACCTGCCCTCCCAGGTCGCCCGACCTGCTATGAAGCCCAACAGGGCCCATCTTTGGCCTGCTGGCAGCCACCGACGTCCTGAAGTCGGTTCCACCTGCAATCAATGCATTAAGGCGGTGGTTAAGGCGGTGGAGGCCTCCCAAACCGACCTACCAAGTCTATAAATAAAGGGGTACCCCCCTCCTATCAAACACACAAGACAACACACATTGACACCAAGAGGAATCCATTCTCTAGCATTAGACTAGTCTCTAGGCTGTAGAGGAGTAGAGGGGAGAGTTTGGTAGAGGAGAGGGCTGTCCTCCCTTTGTGAGGACTTAGCCCAATCTTGTATCTTGAGGATACTTGCTAATAATATATTGTTCGTCGTTCGTTCTTCGTTCGTTCGTCGTTCGTTCATCGTTCGTCGTTCGTTCATCGCTCGTTCGTTGTTCATCGTATATCAAGTAAGTATCAAGGTCCACCTCAATAGAATTATCTTCTTTATTCCTTATGACTTATGATTGTACTAGTATGATAGCCATGTGCTTTCTATGTGGTTGTTATCTAGTCATGATTGGTTGCTTCATGTTTGACATGCCTTTATTCATTCGTTTATGTCCTTACACTCGATTCATGCATGAAGTTGTGAGACATGCTCGGGCCCATAACTTGTTAATCCGTAGGGTTAGAGTTATGTGCGATATAGATCGTAGCTTGTTAATCCGCAGGGTTAGAGTTACGCATGTCTCACCCATTGACTTGATGATCCGTAGGGTCAGAGTCATGCATGTTCTAGCACTTGATCTGTTGATCCGTCGGGTCAGGATTAGGTGTACTCTTATTCCCGACTTGATGATCCGAAGGGTCAAAGTCCCGTGGGAATCGAGAGTACTATTTAGCAATGTGAGCATGGTGCTTAGGTTGATAAACAGCTTTGGGTGTTTGGTTGTCTGCTTGAACAAGAGAAGGTCTGGCAGCGAGGACTTAATTGCCTTGCTGTCACGTGACCCTAGGACTGGCATAGGGACTTAATAGCCCTAGTGTCACGTGTCCTGGTAGAGGGTTGCCGGTAGGTGGTGACAGCCCTGCTGTGCTTAATCCTCTTTGTTCTACGGTAGATAGCCTTGATTGCCTGGTAGCAGGAATACCGGTAGGTGGTGACAGCCCTGCTGGTTACCCCCCTTGTTCCAGGTTGACATAGAGCTTAGACTTGTATGTGTTGCATGAGCAGGAATATAAGAAGTACATAAGGATCCATCTCGGCTCTCTTCTTAACCCCGCTTAGCCTAGGCTTAGTTCTAGTGTTAGATTGGATTGCTCTGGTTGTGTTGTCACACCCCTACCATACTTTTATCCTTACCCCTGTTTAGACCTTGGTACATTATTAGTTATGTGATTATGAACTTTGCTATCTCGTAAACCACCGCCTTTCCTGTGGAAAATACGATACCCTTGAATACTCACGGGTGAAGTGCTACAACGGTATTCTCCGTGCGCTTGCGGATTTATTTGTGACCGTAAGAAATACCAGCAAGCATTTCTGGCGCCGTTGCCGGGGAAGGCACTGGTTGAAGAGTCACTAGCATTGTTTATAATTATATTTCTTTTAATTACCACTGTCTAGATAGGTCTACCTTTGCTTTGTTTTCTCTTTATGTGAAAACAGGGTAGTGTACCTCTGGCGTTGACCTATCGTGGCAATACACAGAAAATCAAGAAGTAATCTTGAGACGAACAGAACCGCGAGTCACCCATCCTCAAGAATACTCTCGATAGTCAAGCCAGCTACATCCACACCATCAAGCTCAACGCCAATGGCTGAAAAGTTGTTCCAAGAATACTCCGCTGCCGTTGTTGACCGTATGGCACTTGGGCCACATGTCAGCACTGGAGACGGAAACTTCAGACTTAGAGCCAGCCAAATCTACATGGTGCAGGCCAATCCATTCCATGGAACGGCCAACGAGGACGCAAGCACCCATCTTCGAAAATTCCTGAAGATTTGCAAAACTTTGTCCATCAAGAGAGTCAACCAAGATGTCATCCGACTTCGTCTATTTCCCTATTCTCTTGTGGGGGAAGTAAGACAATGGTTCTATGCCAACACAAGTGTTGCGACTACTTGGGATGATTGCTCTGAAGCGTTCATCGAGAAATACTCTCCAAGAGGCAAAGCCTATGCCCTTCATGTACAGACTCCAAACTTTTGGAGAGCACAAGAAGAATCCATTCCTAAAGCATGGGAGCAACTTCAAGATTATTTGACAACATGCCCTGATCGTGGAATGGATGATTGGACAATATTGATCAATTTCTACCACGGGTTGACACAACCAGCTCGTGACTATCTTGATTCTCGTGCCGAGGGGAGCATCTTCTCACTTACTGCTGCGGAAGCAACAAAATTAGTTGAGAAGGTAGCTATCGGTGAAGGGTGGAGACCACACCCTCAACAGGAAGAGACGCCTTCCAACATCACCCTAAAAGGGAAGCACAAGGGGAGAAGGCTTCGCACAAGTGCTTTGAAAAGACAGCTACAACCCCAACACGAGAAGTTGTTTGCATCCTCATCTCCGGGATCAAGCACCAAGTCGCCAAGCTAAACGCAATGGAGAGAAGTCTTGCTCATTGGACTTAAAACGATGATGCCCTTGCCAAAGGTAAATTGGTAGTTACCTCATATTTGATTTCCATTTCCACATGCATATTTGAATTCCCTCAATTTCATTCATGCATTTCACTTGCATATTTGAATTCTCCCTCAACATGCATTTCCATTGTTTGCATGTTTGAATCTTTCCGACTTTTGTTTGGGATTTTTCAAACCACATTACATTTACAAAAAAATTTCTTTATTTTTGAAAATGAGTTTGAGGCAATCTTTTTTATGGAGAATGTTTTGAGCAAAATTTTGGAGGAATTTTTGGCACAACTCCCTCTGGCTTTCCAACACATAGCCATCATGAGGTTGTCAACCAAAATTGGACTTCATTTCATTATATTTGTTTCCAGAGTGCTTGGTGCCTTCACTTTTCATTCCACTCAAGCACTCTTTTCCAAAATTCTTACTCTTGCATTTCCCGAGAATTTTCATTGTTTGCCCCAAGTTCAAGAACAAGATCTCCTTGAAAAAAAAAATCTGAGAGAATAAATTTGGTAAAATTTAACTTGAGCCAACCTTTTGGAAAATGCTTTGAGCAAAAGTTTTGATGGAATTTTGGCACAGCCCCCTTGACTTTAAAGCATATAGCCATTGTGGGGCTGTTGGCCAAGTTGAACTTCATTTCTTTTTATTTGGATGCAAGGGTGTTTGGATTCTTCAAATTCATCCCTTTCGTACTCAAGCACCCTTAAAACAAAATTCTTGCTCTCGCATTTCCCCAATTTTCCATGATGTTTTGTCTCAAGTTGAAGAAAAAGATTTTCTTTTTTCTTTGGTTCTCTTATTTGCATAGTTGGAGTCTTTCAAAAATAAACTTCTTCGATCTTCAGTCGTCTCCAACTCTTCTTTTTTTTTTTCAAAAATCATTCTCAAAGAGAGATAATTTTGAGACAAACCCTTTTGGCTTTTCGTCTCGAAGTTAAGAAAAAGATTTCCCTTTCTCTTCTTTTCTATTTGTTCAATAAATTGAGTTGCGATAAAAAAGACATCCTTGCAAAGGCAACCAACGGGAAATCCATTTGGTTTTCACTAACGTAACCCGTGCTCGAGTTCGCTTTTGTGTTCTTGCTCTTATGTGCAGCCAGGATAAAGGCCAAAAATCAGCTCATCAACACGTTGAAGAAGGCGACAAGTTCAAACACAAGTCACCCCCGACGTGACACATACTCGTCCCCCTCCATTGAGCTCATGCCTAATGTGAGAAGATTGGCATGAAGAGCCTCACGAAGATCCCATGGAGGAGGACCATGATGAAAACAACACGTCAAGACTCCTCTTCGACACCAACCTTGTCTTGGTGTGCGAAAAGAAGGTACAAGCCTACAACTTCAATTCGAAATCTCTGCACAACGAAGGTATGACCACATTCTTTGCTAATAATTGGAAGCCCAAGGGTGATATGATTTTTGTTCGTGTGGATGAGTATGGCTCCCACCTACTTACCACATGATTTCCCATGCATCCTTGTAGTAGTTAGGCAATGGTACTACCCTTCGGTTCTTCCATAGGGAGTATCACCCTTCATGTACACATCCTTGCTTTCTACTAGGCTTTCATAAGCATTGCTTGTCAGACTTTGAGCCTACAACTCCTGATCTTCACAAGCATGCTCTTTGGCAATGAATCATATCCCTTCTTGTGCTTGATGCATGGTTGGCTTGCCATGACTTGTGTTCCTCAAAGCAATCATAGACATATCTGTATGAGGAATGAGCTTAGAATCCTCTTGCCATGGTTAACAATATCAAAATCCCTCCTATGCAATGCATGAATGGTTAGAACTTTCCAAGCAATTTGGACTTCTTGAGTGCACCTCGTTGTTTTCTCATATCATTCATGGAGTTGGGGCTTACATTGTTTCGAGTTTTCATATCACTAAGCCCCAAGTTGCTTTTAATCAACGAGGATTATCTTGCCCATGGTCACACTCAATCTTGGTTGCCCATGGTCACACTCAATCTTGGTCCACATGACTTGCTTGTGCCTTTCTTCCTCGGCTGTACAAATGAGGTCCGGTCATCTAACCCGGGACCTTGTTTGTATGTGCTCCGAGAGCTAACCATGCCTCTCCAAGTTGGATGAAGATTGCTTGCAGGAGTAGTGTTTCTGGCAGGATTCTCAAGAGCTGAATAAGAATTGCAGCCATGCGAGTGCCACCACCGTTGTGACACTTAGTGGCAGCAAAATATGGAAGACAAGATCGCCACTTCATAGCCACGCTGCTCAAAAACCCAAAATGACTGTATGGCCTACTACCACAACCACATGGGGCGCAATCCCAAATCATGGGCCGAGAGCAAAGAACAAGTGTGGGGGGAGGTTCCCCCCCCCCCCCCCACCCCCACAAAGGTAACTTGTATCGCAACTTGTATCCTTTTTCTTCCACCTTGAAAATGTCAAAATAAAATAAAAATTATAAAATTAAAATCAAAATAACACTTGAAAAATAAATAAATAAATAAATAAATAAATAAGTAAGCTAGGTGCTTCTTCTCTCTTTTCTTTCATAAGGCACCTAGAGTTTAATTCAATAAATCTAGGCTCCCCGGTCTTTAACCCCGATAGAGTCCTCTTTGTCTTCGCTTTGTTTTTGTTTGTTTTGAATAAATAAAGCAGGTACAAGAACAAGTGTGGGGGGAGATCTCTTGAGTTCTTCATCACGCACACATTCGAGATCTCCCCCACCAACATGATGCACAACCTCGCACTGATCGACATGTAAAACAGTGGAGCCCTCGGGACAAGAAAACAAAGTTAGGTCGAACCTTTGGGTCAATCAAATATCTCATGGTCCACTTGGCCTCCACTTCACCCAAGGTGATGGTTTGCGCATTCTACTCTTCTATTCCATCTCCCCAATTCATGAGTTAAAATAATCTTTTGAGCCAATCACTAAAATTTAACTCCAAAACTTTGTTGTTCCCTCAACATACATGCTTCTAGTTGGTTGGCCTGCATACTCTTTATTCCTCGCATCATACACCTGTTGCTTGTGAACACCAATCTCATAGGAACCCTTGTTTATCTAAGTTGTTGGTGAATGTGATATGGTTGGATGAGATGAATCATGCTTCTTCTGCATAGAGTGCTTGGGAGTTTATCTTGCAAAAATTTAAAATCTATAGCTTTATGCTCCTCAATGATCTTATATTCCTACCAAAGCCATATGTCGACTACATTGGAAAACCTACACACATATGCTACTTGTCATTACATTGAGCTTTATCAAAATTGTGTGACCCTAGTGAGAAACTTGTCATACTCTCTTGATCAAGACCACGTACACTCCACCTCACATGCTGAACTTCTACACTG
Organism: Eragrostis curvula; assembly: GCA_007726485.1. NCBI lineage: Eukaryota > Viridiplantae > Streptophyta > Magnoliopsida > Poales > Poaceae > Eragrostis > Eragrostis curvula. Next base: position 102,229 of record RWGY01000342.1, on the reverse strand, counting down.
GAAGTTAAGCAATACCACCATCCATCCACCAAAATAAGTACTCCACAAAAGTATTGTTACCTTTCTCTCTCTCTAATTATCATTGGAGACATGGCTATGCAAAAGAAAGAATAATCCCTGCTCATACCAAAGTAGAGCATGATGAAAAAAAAAGAGAAGGGATAATGTTGAAAAAAAAAGAGAGAAAGAAAGAAAGAAAGAAAGAATCATAGCCATGTCCTCCTCAAACATTCAAAAAGACAAAGAGAGAAGGAACGCAAAAAGGAGTACAATTTCCACCACACCACCCTCATACACACTTACACATCTTGATCAAGGTTGTATGACTTGCATTCTCCATGGATCCACCTTTTTGGTTCGGCAAAATATGTGATACAAGTATGCCTCTCTTTCATTCCCTACCAAGCTCCACATAAAGCCTTTTGTAGAAGTAGGATGAAAAGAGGCAAATCCAATGCCTTGGTGAGGAACCATACACATTGAGCGATTTGAGAGTGATCATTTGAGGAGTATGAGCTATGTTTTTACTTTGAAAATCTATCAAAAACCCAAGTTACTCAGCAGAGGGAGTTATGATGACTTGAATCAAGACCGTTCCATTCCTCAACCGCCCAAGATGACATGGTAGACACATCAGAAGTTCACGGGTACAGGTATGGCTTGGAATAACTTGTATGCTAGCATCATACCAATGAAAGTCGTGTTCCACCTTAGTCCTTCAAACTTTACTCGAGGACGAGCAAAGAGCTAAGTGTGGGGGATCTTGTTGACGGTCCTTGCGACCCATTTTTACCGTCAACTTTATGCACCTTTTGGAACCTAACACCATCATCAAGGGTAGACATAGGGCTTATTTCTAACAAATTCCACTAGTCTTGGTGAAATTATGAGTGCAGGTGCAATTCATATAGAAAGGAGGGAATTCATGTCAAGAAAGCCACAACATATCACTCCAAGAAAATCAGCATCGGCAGCCGATGAAGATATGCACCAAAAAGGATACAAAACCTATCCAACTTGGGCCAAACAACCAAGACACATCATTAGGACCCAAAGGGGGACTCCTTGGTCCAAGCCCAAGCAAGATATCCCTCTGGCAAACCCACAGTCATCGCAGGATCACACACGATGGAGAAAAGGCCATAATTCAGCCACCTGGGCTCTCCCTGGGCTATTGCACCAAGGTCAAACATCATAAGGGACCAAAGGAACATTAGCAAAAGGCCCAAGACCTGAGGAAACAAGAGGGGGTCGGCCGACCTGCCCTCCCAGGTCGCCCGACCTGCTATGAAGCCCAACAGGGGCCATCTTTGGCCTGCTGGCAGCCACCGACGTCCTGAAGTCGGTTCCACCTGCAATCAATGCATTAAGACGGTGGTTAAGGCGGTGGAGGCCTCCCAAACCGACCTACCAAGGCTATAAATAAAGGGGTACCCCCCCTCCTATCAAACACACAAGACAACACACATTGACACCAAGAGGAATCCATTCTCTAGCATTAGACTAGTCTCTAGGCTGTAGAGGAGTAGAGGGGAGAGTTTGGTAGAGGAGAGGGCTGTCCTCCCTTTGTGAGGACTTAGCCCAATCTTGTATCTTGAGGATACTTGCTAATAATATATTGTTCGTCGTTCGTTCTTCGTTCGTTCGTCGTTCGTTCATCGTTCGTCGTTCGTTCATCGCTCGTTCGTCGTTCATCGTATATCAAGTAAGTATCAAGGTCCACCTCAATAGAATTATCTTCTTTATTCCTTATGACTTATGATTGTACTAGTATGATAGCCATGTGCTTTCTATGTGGTTGTTATCTAGTCATGATTGGTTGCTTCATGCTTGACATGCCTTTATTCATTCGTTTATGTCCTTACACTCGATTCATGCATGAAGTGGTGAGACATGCTCGGGCCCATAACTTGTTAATCCGTAGGGTTAGAGTTATGTGCGATATAGATCGTAGCTTGTTAATCCGCAGGGTTAGAGTTACGCATGTCTCACCCATTGACTTGATGATCCGTAGGGTCAGAGTCATGCATGTTCTTTGGTTTCTGAAAACTGTATTGCAGGTCAGAGTTACGCAGGTCCTGTATTGCATTGTTGGCTGGTACTTTGGTTTCTGAAAACTGTTATTAATTCTTGGCTTCTGATTCCTTTCCTGCTGCTTGAGCTTCTGCGCAGTGAATTTGCGCTTCCTGTCATGCTCAATGTGGGAACGTGCATCTTCTAGAAGAAGTGCACGATTCATAAGAGTGTTGAAGTCTGGATATATGTGAGTGACCAGCTGCACTTTTAATCCAGGATTAAGTCCCTTTTGGAAGCGATCCTGCTTCTTCTTGTCGGTATTGACATCGTCGGGAGCATAACGAGCCAATTTCATGAACTTCCTGATATATTGATTTACTGTCATTGCTCCCTGCTTAAGTGAGCGAAATTCACCGGCCTTCATCTCAATCACACCCTCCGGGATGTGATATCTCCTGAACTCCTCCTGGAATTCCTCCCAGGTGACAGCATCTGCATTTTCTGCACCTTCTCGGTAGTTATCCCACCATTCACTTGCTGCACCTTTCAGTTGGTGAGATGCTAACAGCACCTTCTCTCTGTCATCCGCATTCACCAAGTGCAGCTTCTTGGTGATATCTCTCAGCCAATCATCAGCTGCTAGAGGATCCTCCTCAGTACCCTCAAATGTCGGAGGCCTGAGCCTCATAAATTCGGACATCTTGCTCTGGGGACCTGGAGCACGGTCTAGCAGTCCTTGAGCAATTACTTCCATCAGACGGGTCTGGTTATCCATCACTTCCACTAGATTGGTGACAGGTGGTCCTGGTATTCTACCACCTCGTCCACCACCTCTTCCACCTCTACCACGGTTTTGGTTTCCTCCATCTCTGTTCTGATTATTATTTTCAACCTCATCATATCCTTCCTGGTTCTGACTCTCTTCATCTTCTTGGTGGTCTTGGTTGTTGTTATTCTCAACCCTACCTCCACCTCTACCTCTACCTCCACCCCTGCCACGCGGGGCAGTGTTCCTGCCTCTTCCACGCCCATTTCCATGACCCTGGACATTGTTCTCATCATCGTGTTCTTCACGTTCACGGCGTTGCTGTAGTCTGACGGATCTTTTGGGAGGCATCTGTTTAACGGGTTTAGCAGAAAGGTGAGATAGGACACTCACGGAATCTACGAACTACGAGGCATGACAAAACAAGATCAATGGAAAGGAATTCCAGAAATCTTGCACACACGCAAACAGAAAGAACCAGCATCATTACATCAACACAGCACTGCATTCATAATAACAAGGTTCGATCACACATACTAAAGTCCTTTCTTATTTATATACATAAAAGGACTCGACGCAACCTAGACTACAACAGGACTCGACCACAAAGGGAGTTCTAGACCACGACTCTCATCACACAAGACTCCACTAGAGGCAACCCTAAGTCTAGACTCTCGACACTACTCAAGACAGCGCCTAGCACTAGAAACTAGACACTATCGAGACTCCTGCGCTACTCCTATCTAGCGCTCCTCAAGCTCGAAGACTCTGAGCCTGCTGCCACTCCTCGAAGAGGTCGAACGGGTCCTGGACTAGCTCGTCCGTGCTGAGTAGGCGGTAGTACTCCTCCAGTGCTGGGTCCGCTGGGTCTGCTGGGGTCGGCGTCGGAAGTCTCTCTGACAGCTCCAGTGCTAGTGGGGTGTCGTACAGTGCTGGCTGCTCCTGCTCTGCTGGGGCGACGAACTGCACTGGCTGCTCCTGCTCTGCTGGTACGTCTGTCTGGGCAGGATGCTCCTCGCCCATAACCTTGTCGTCGTCTCCAGGAAGGTCCACGAAGTTCTCCGCCATTGATTCCTCAGTGGGGGCAACTCCGTAACAGTCCTCCTCAGTGGACTCCTCTCTCATGAGTGCGGCCTCCAACTTGGCGGCCCACTCCATAAGGCCCTCAGAGTCCTCTGAGTCAGTGTGCCCCTGGCTGTCAGATCCCAACCCTGAGTCGTCTCTAGACGGGTCCGAACCTCCAGAAGACCAGGAGTCTCCAGTCGGCTCAGTGTCAGGGTCTGAGTCAGTCGGGCAGGCGTAGTGGAGGTGACGTGCTGGTCCTCCGATCCTCGGGGTCATCCTGCGAAGGGGTCCTGCTCCAACCTCGTGAAGCCTCACGTAGCAGCGGTCCACCTCTCTGATCAGGTACAGAGCGTCCTCCTCCCAGAGTCCCCTCACAAACTTGAGGGTAGAGGTAAGCCGTGCCACCTCGTCCTGGGACGCAGCCAGCTGTGCCTGAACCTCTGCGAGCTGAGCCTGGGTCTCTCGAAGCCTGCGGACGTCCTCGTCCCACATCTGGGCGGTGTCCTCGAGAACGCGGGCAGTCTGAGCACGGCACTCCTCTAGCTGGGCTAACTCTGCACGAAGGTCCTCCATCTACCTACACACAAATTTTGAAGAAGAGGTGAGTACCGGAGAAAATAATTTATAAATAGAGTATAGGTAGAGAAGTAGAATTTTATAGATAGTTTGTATAAAATACTACTCCTCTCTCACACGTTTCCAAGCTAAGGGTCATCCTACGGGCAAGTATGGCTCTGATACCACTCTGTCGTACCCCAATTTCTGAGGCACTTGAATACACCGTATCAGTCCCTGGATCAGATGCTGATACGGACATTCTCACAGAATGGTATTTCAGAGTCATACCTTTATTTATTACCAAAGCTCATTACAAGCCTTTTGTTTACATAAAAGGTCTTTGATATGGCCCGAGGCCTTACAACTCAACACATCACACCACAATGGCCATCGCTGGGAAGCAGCAATGCCACACTTTATTCTACGCTACGGACGGCGGAAGCAGATCCACTCCACAGGCAAACTTGCGCGTGACGACCCTAGTCCTCTTCGCCATCGGCTTGAAAGTCGTATTCTGCTTCTTCCTCTGAATGATTGATTGAGATGGGGAGTGAGTACATAAGGTACTCAACAAGTCGTAACACAAGGGTGACTCATATGCAAGGGTGTTGCCAAGGAATAGGCTGAGGGTTTCCATTGATCGGCCGAAAAGCCAATTTTCAATGCAGGGGTTTGGTTTGCAAACCAAAACGTTTTGTAAAGCTCTAAGTCAACATTGATAGAACTTAGTAGGGTTGAGTGGCCCTGGGGGAGAATAAATCCTTCCCGCCAGTTCCCAAATTTTAACGCTGGCAGACAACCAGCACACGGCTCCAAACCGGCGTTATTCCGAAAACACACACGCCAAGGATAACTCACACGGAAAAATCTAATCATTGTGTGGCCATTGCTTTCGCTTTGTCCAATGCCGTGGAACACGGCTATCCGGATAGGTTTTACACTCTGCAGAGGTTGTACACTTTACCCACGAGGCATGCCAGACCTTCCCACCGTCGTGGGTCGGAAAGACACGCTAATGGTTCCGTACCTGCCTAATGTCACTACGGTACCACCTCGGAAAATCAACGACCAGGGGCTTCACATAGGCATAGCATAGCCAATAACTTTCACTCGCCGGATCCGACGCCAATCTCGTCAAGATCTTCTCCTGGCTTCCGATTGCAACTCCCTGCCTCCTGGTGGTACCGGGCGATCACTAGTAGGGTGTGGTTCCAAACCCTGCCCATACAGGGGCTCGTGGTTGCACTAAGGTGCTAGGCAAGGCGGCACCTGAACCGATCCTTATACGACCGAAGCAAGCATCTTCAATAGCTACCCTCCAGCGAGGAGTAGCGTCCCAGAGGTAGCCTCCCCACTGAGGACTTCCTCGCTTGCTCCCGTCTAAAACATAACCCCCATTATGGGTTTCACTTACTAAGCCCATCCCTTTTATTTCACACACACATCACCAAGTCACACTCACACATTTTCACACAAAAAGCAAGTGAAGCAATATTATTAATTACACAGTGGGATAAAACCTAAGCGGCAATATTTTCCAACAAACCATTAAAGATTAATGCTGTTGGAACCTAGGGCTAACAATGGATTAAGGATATCAATAAACAAGGCATGGCTTTTAACAATGATAGGTTACTCTAACATTTAAATCATTTTAAAAGACCATGCATGTTTTAATTTGCACACAAGCTCTAAATAGGATATTTTGTAGGAATTAATTAGGTTAAATATGATCAAGGTGGTTAGGACTTGCCTTAACCAAAATCTTCCTCCTCTAAACCTTCTTCGTAGTCGGGGTCCTCGTGTTCCTCCTTGAAGACTTGATCACCTATCGATTAAATAAAGGAAAAGCTAAATCTACCGCTTAACACACAATTAAACAATCATTAAAATAAAATAAAATTTCAAAAGGAGACACAAAGGAAGATGGTTCTGGTGTGGTTTGATAGGGATTAATTTTAGATGAATAACGGTGCAAGAACCATTAAATTTGGAGTTAAAAAGACAAAGATATGAATATTTGAATTTAGGAGAAAGGATTAAATTAGGGGTAGATTAACTTTAATTAAGTATAATCTCCACCCTAATTTTCCAGAGGTGTACAAGTGTTGAAAAAGGGTTAGAAATGATTTTGGGAATTTTTGGATATTTTTCTGATATTGGAAAAGTGCTCGAAATTTATCTCTGTGTACACTCTCGGGTGTACCCAGCGTTTTGCGCTGCATGGCAGTGGCTGACATGTGGGCCAGCTGGGGCCGGGGGCCCTGGCCGTTACTGTTTTGTGGACTCGGTCCACAGAGGCGTGGACCGAGCCTGCGTGTGTGTGTGGTGCACGTGGGCCGCGTGCACCACGTGTGTGCGCTACGTGGCGGGGTGTGCCGACGCGGCGCCGACGTGGCCGCCACGCGGACGCCACGCGGTCTCGACGCAGCGCGGCGGCTCCGACGCGGCGGAGGCGGGGAAAAGTTCCCCGCCTCGCCGGACAGCTCGCCGGCGAGCACTGGGGCTGACGGAAGGGAAGGAGTGGACGCCGGTGGCCTACGCGCGATGGCGAAGCTGGCGGTGGAGCATGTGCACGTGAGCGAGGCGTGTAGCGGCGGCGCGAGCTCGCCGGAGCTCGGCCGGGGTTCGGCGTGTGCGCGCAGAAGCGCGTGTGCGTGTGCGCGAGCGTGATTGAGTGCTCACGCGCGTGCGTGCGCGCGAGGGGAAGGTGTGGCCGCGCTCGGCTGGGCCGAGGGTGCTCCCACGGCGGCCGGCGATGGGGAAGAAGAGGGGCGGAGCGGCGGTGCTCGGCGCGGGCTGGTCTCGGGGTGCGTGGAGGGAGGAGAGAGGGGTGCAGGAGAGGGAGAGGGGAGCGAGGAAGCTCACCTTGAGCTCGGAGAGGAGAGGGGAGCGAGGAAGCTCACCTTGAGCTCGGAGAGGAGAGGGAATGAGCTCACCTTGGCGTCCCAATCCTTGAGCAGCGCGATCTTGGAATCTTTGCGACAGTGTATTGGGTGCCTGTGTTGTTGGCGATGAAGTCATAGAGAAGTGGTCGTAAAATCCAGTGAGCAGGATTTGTTCTGAAGTCGGCCTTGGTGATTGTGTCCACCATGATTTGGCTGTCTGATGCATATCTGATGGTTGGGCTATGGAGTGCTTTGACGGCTATGGAAGCCGTCAATATCGCCATCGCTTCTGCTTGCAGAGGGCTCGTCGCCTGGGTGGTGACCGCCGCGATCTGAATCGCCGGCGCAATGGGACCTGAGTTGCTGCAGATGAGGACCCCTATGCCTGATTTGACATTGGGTTCCCCTGGTCGTTGTGTGTACGCCGCGTCGGTGAAAGCAGTCGTCGTCAGAGCGTCGTCATGGCCTCCATGCTGCACCTGTTCTTCCGTCGTTGACATGTACGTTGACTTGAGGTGAGGCGTATCCTCACTGTGTCCCTGTACGTCTTTAAGTTCCGCCGCCGTCGCCATGTGTACCTGCAAAACATTCCATTTTCTTCTGTCGAATCGATGATCGTTCCTTGCTCTCCAGATGTGCCACAGGGTGAGGATGGCTTGATGCAGGGTGTCATCGTCAGCAGCACGCAGCAGTGCCGTGAGCTGGGACTGAACCCCTTGGGGGCCTTGAGGCAGCGCATGCGCTCGAATAGGCATCATTCCTGTATGCCAAACTGCACGAGCAAAAGAACATAGGAAACAAATGTGTGCATCATTCCTTGTGTTGCCGCCGTCCACGATCTTCTTTCTCATGTATTATAACTTGAGGTTATCCGTTTCTAAAAAAAAATAACTTGAGGTTATTGACTTTTCTTTTTGATGGGAAAAATGATATAGACTTGACGCACACATTACTCAGACTTTTGGAAACGGAAGGCATCGGGAGAACCAATGCTACGAGAGTAATACGTCACCCTATGCATGCATAGCTGCGTACCTTTATTTGTTTATGAAGTGAAGCAGCTGCTCTAATATGTCTTTAAAATTGCAGGAGATCCAAGACCTCAAACCAGAAGCGTCAGGCTGTTCAACATTTTCCATAGGAACATAATCTTTCATTGCAGTTGTCCAAATAAGGGTTCTTGGTTCGTCTGTCGTGCCTCATTTCTGTACTGATGTCACATGTTCCTGAGGCTCCTTTCCATATGTTCACACAAATAGTACATTTCTGATCTACTCTGTCCGCTCTTTATTTCATTATGCCATCCTAAGCATCACATTGATCGTTTCAAATTTCTATACGAACCAAAGTAGAAACAGCAAGATGAAATTAAGAAACAAGAGAGGCGACAACAAAAACTATCAACATAAATCGTTGTTTTCCCCGAAAAAGCCACAGCACGAATCATTGTAAAGGGGGAAAAACTATGGTTAACCAGCCGGCAGCATGCTAAACCTGCATAAGATGGCTTCTTAACACGTATTAAAAACAGTGGATAATCAATCGAGCCACATCTCTACTACATAAAAAGTCTCACAGAGATCGTCAAACGGTGATTTCGTTTTCGTCCTGCCACCGAGTCCGAGTTTGAGACGAATCAAAACGAACGCAGTCTGGCTTCCCGATCGAGTCGTCCGTGAAAGTGAAAACGTGGAAACGCTCCCATACGTTTCTGTTCCCAAATCGTACACCCCCTTCTTCCGTAGTCGCCTAGGTTTCTTGCCTCTCTCTCTCCTTGATTTTCCACCCTATTGCAGAAAGTTGGACCCGAGACCCAGCGTTCAGTTGCTGAGGATGCTTCAATTCGCAAGATTCGGCACTAGATCCCATCACCTCTATTACCTCTCAACCCATTTTGCTATCCCCAATGCCTATCACTGCTGCAGACGGAGGAGGCTAGAGCTCAAAGGAGTAACAATGGCGGTTCAGTTGTGTTCCTTTTTGATTTGCGTGGATGACTGAACGGAGAAGAAGACAGTGTTGTGCCGCTTACAGCTGGGCCTCCAAGGTACTTCAGCCGAATTGCTAAGTGCACACCGTTAGGCTACACATGATTATATTTGTACACATGTCACAGTGGCAATTGGACAACAGCTTCAACTGTTTGCCTCCAAACAAGCATGTTCCCAAGGATAAAGTGATGCATAATATCCCTTAGCAAGATTAGGTTAGGCATAAAAATCGTATAATCTTTGAGCAAAAATGAGTAACTTGGTTCTTTTGGAGCAAGAACTTCTAACCTTTGACAGATCGATACAGTGATTCGCCTAAATTTCAAACCTCGAAGGGTTCTGTGGTTTCAAAGCAGTGAAATTTTGATGGAGTACTTGAAATTTCATTAAGAAAAGCTAATCTGAATTTTATGCATAGTTGTTCGTGAATTCATATTCCATTGCCTCAATATATTTTTTCTGCCTTCCCAACACACGGGCAATTTGCTAGTCTTTTATTAAAACAGGGGATAATCAATCGAGCCACACCTGAAGAATAGCAGAACATTTTGTTGCGTTGGAACTGAACGTGTCAAAAATTCATCCGCGTTAATTAACTACCGACGGGACGGACGGCATCGCCCATGGGGAGATCGGCTTAATTGAGCGCACACCAAAGAGCCCATGCGTCCACGCCGCCACACCGGGCACTGGACCTTGTGCAGCCGCCGCTGTGTCGTGTCGTCCGCGGCGGGTGCAACTCGTCTACCAACGAGGCGCCGCCACCCCCAGCGTCTGCTATTGCCGGCGACGACTTGGCGTGGCGTCCGTGGACACCGTCCTGGGGAAACGTGTTCGTGGACAATGACGAGTTGCTCGAGATGGCACGTAGTCAATGGTAACACCGGATGGTCATGGCGCCCTCAGGATCGACGCCGCGGCATCCATCGCACGAGCAAGCTAGATGACGCGTCCGTAGAACCGATCAAGCGGCCATTCTAGCTAGCGTGAGAAACGGGCAGGCGGACAGTCTTTTCTTCGCACCGCTCCGTGGCGATACTGCAGGCGTTCCCAGCAGCGCGGTTGCCACCGAACTCCAGTGCGACGCCATGCTTCGCGGCCTCCAGCCCGTCGTCTCCCCGATACAGGCCCAAGGGGTGGTCGCTGTCCCCGACCCTGGGCGGGGCCATCTATTCTCCTCTGCTTCGTTGCTCGGCTCGGCTGCGTCCCTAAGCCTGCGGAGGTCCCTCCGCCCTGCACAGTCACCGGCGATGGCACGAGGTCAGACGCCGTGCACAGGTCCCTCTCTCACCATGCTGACGACGAGCTCCCCGTCCAGCAGCCATGCACTCCGGTCAGGCGCTTCAGACAAGTGTCCTTGCCTGGCTCAAAACCGTGTCCGTGTCCGTGGTGGCCAAGCAATAGAGTCACGGAGCTGCGCCGGCTTACGGATGCCATTCTGCCGCTCCGAGCACTTGCATGCAAGCGTTTGGCATTGATATTCAAAGGGATAAACATTGTATGCATCATGTGAATATGGAACACGTGCTTGCATAGTTCAGTATGGCCAATCATCGACTCTCACCATCTCTTTCATAGTCTAACAAGGGTCCTTGGTTCATCTTTTGTGCTTCATTTGAGCACTCCCGCCACTTTTCATACGGTAGTTCCCCTGTTCATGTAAAAGCATTTCTGAGACACTTCTTCCCTGTTCTGTTCGCCCTTCATTTCATTATTATGCCATCCTAAATATCACATTGCTGGTTCGTGGTTACAACCTTCTTATATATGAACCAAAGTTTTTTTTTTTGGCGAACCATATATGAGCAAAAGTTTAAGCAGCATGGCCAATGAAATCAAAAACAAAGTTCAATTCCGAGCAACCATCACCCCCACACTTATATGACCAGCTGAATACTTGCACCTACTTTTCCTCTGGCACCTGCTATATATTTCTTTGCCAAACTCTATGCTTGCCTGCTGCACCTTATTAACACACCTTGCTCGTCAACACACATGCACGCGCCCTATTCTTCCTTCTCATTGACAATTGTTCTACACTTGCTTCTTGTATGATATGGTTTGATAATCGCAACGGTGCCTGCTGCCATGCGTAGAAGGGTTGCACACAAGAGAACTATAATCACTTTTGGATCGGAACGGAAGGCACTGGGATGACTCATCTAATAACAATCATTAGACTCTTCACTTTGACCGCAAAGTTAGCTTGCCCGTCCTTTCTTCATTGCACAGACGAGGTACCAACTCGTACGGGTCTCTCTTGTGGCCGGTGGCCCTCTATGGAGAGATGCATGTCGCGAGGAGTATTCCTGACGCTGAGTTCCTAGTCGTTCAAAGCAATCAAAGCGTGAGGATTAGGAATGTGTGATGTATTCATGTGTAACTACAATGTACTTGTTGTGTTTGCTACTGTATTTGGATATTCCGTGATGAGATATGTATGCTAGGCATAGTTGTAAATTGATGATCTTAAAAGTGCATTCACCAGAACGTACTGATTGTTTGTAATGTTCTCCAATGTCCGAAATACCTCATCAACTTAACAGAGACCGAGTTGTTTATTGCCTGGTATAGGTTGTGTGAAGAATTTATAAAGGTCGGTACACTGCTGCCATTGTTGAAACACCGGACTCACTGATTGGAGTGTATGGTAAACCGATGGCAGAGTGGGTCACATCGTTCTAATTTTTTCTATTATTGTGGAGATTCATGTGCCTACAGATTTTTTATTAGTCACTTAATTAATTCATTTGGTCCATAGTCAGTTGTCTTTTCATCATTTTGCTTAGCTTAAATGGACTTCATTTCTTTACCAACTATTCAGTAACATATCATTGCAATCTGCACCTTTTACATAGATATACTCCTGCAATTCTAGAGCCTGCAGGGTTCGACACCATATCACTCGCTTGTTCCAATCTCATTTGGGTTCCTTTCTTTTTAGCATCTTTCTCGAAAATAGTGGGCTTCATGTCGGTGAGAAGAGAACCGTCAGTAGTGGGCGCCTTAGGAGAAAGATGAACGTTTTTAGGAATGGAAAGCATCAGGTGGACACGAGCAAGAGACGTGACACGTCGCATCCGTTCTGTGAACGTGCTTACATACTTTAGGGTTCTCGTGTCCTCTGGGAGTTACACAAACCAGAAGAGGGGATCGCATCTTTGTGAGTGAGGATGACGTCTAACCACTGTCCACAGGTCTACTTTGGCTTGGCTGTCGATAGCTCTAGAATTCCGTGATGTGCATGTTTTTCTCACGATCCATTTGTTCATGGTGCTCTCCAACATCTAAAAGTCACTTCCACTTTTTTTTTTTGGCGAGGGAGTTACTTCCACTTATTGTTAGTGATCCAGCATCTCGTTTGACGCTTCATCGTCTATCCATTCGTCGAAATAGTATGACTTTCGAAACTCAGAATGAGTGTGATGTATTCATGTGTAACTACAATGTATGTGTTGTGTTTGGTACTGCATTTTGGATATTTCGAGATGAAATATTTATGCAAATTTCTCAGACATAGTTGTATATTTATAATCTTATATGTTGTCCACGGGTGCCACGTCATCCGTGTTGAATTGGGCACCGACGGGATTGCGTCGTCAGCGTGCGTGGAGATTGCCTTGAGCGCACCCAAGCGCCCATGCATGGGTCGACGCCTGTACACAGACTCACAGGGCCCTAGTCCCTGAACCTTGTGCCACCGCCGCTTCTCGCGTCCACCGTAAGGCACAAGACAACGCCATAGCTAGCGTCCGCATTGGGGCCGTCGACGTGGCACCCGTCACCCGTGGAAAACGTCATGGTCACGGGGATCGTGTTTTGTGGACAAATCCAAGCTGCTCGAGACGGCACTGAGTAATGGCGCTGTGAGGACGCCGCGACATCTCCGTGCCGCTGCTTGGCGTCCCAATCCTTGAGCAGCGCGGTCGCCGTCAAGCTCCGCCCCGCGGCCTCCAGTCCATGGCAAGCGTGGTGTCGTCCGCAGCGGGTGCAACGTCGTGGACACCGTCGTGGAGAACGTGTTCGTGGACCTGGTCGCCGAACATCCATCGCACGAGCAAGACGACGCGTCCGCAGGACCGATCAGGAACGGGCGGGCGGGCCGCCGATGATGGCCCTTTCCGACCAGGTCTAATCCTCGCCGCTCATGGCCGATCGGACAGACCGCAGCAACCCTTGGGTGGTCGCTAATTCAAATAGCGACCGCCCCCAACCCTGGTCGGCGACCTCCTCTGCTTCGTTGCCCCGCTGCCGAAAGATCTTTCCTGAGCCTACGGAGGTCCCTCTTCCCTGCCCTGCCAACGGCCTCGCCAAGGCCAACGGCGATAGCACGAGGTGAGAGAGACCCGTCCAGCAGCCATGCACTCCAAACATGGTGACGAGGCTTCAGACAAGCGTCCCTGGAGGCTGGAGGCCTCAAAAGCCGCGTCCATGGTGGCTAATCAATGGAGTCGCGGAGCTGCCCCGGCTTACGGATGCCATTCCGCCTTCCCGAGCGCTTGCATGGCGACAGCGCCAAGTTTTTGACATCGATATTTTAAGGGACAAACATCATATACATCATGTGAATTCGAATGTGGAACACGTGTACGGATAATCATTACCTCTTTCCATCTCTTTGCGTCATTACCGTTCTTTGCAAGTCTTGAGTTTGGAGAATTCAAAAAATATATTACTCTTAATTTGATTGAAGACGAATGTAAATTTTCAATGCAGGCATCTCTGTTTGTTGATTGGTATCCATGGGTTATTACCAACAAGTCGAATCTTTGCATTTACTTTACTGTAGTACATATATAACTCTATGTTAGGCCACACCCACTTCTCATAATAATGATGCCCTTCTCTTTTCTAAAATCTAAGAGTCGGATGCATCTATATATGCGCCTCGCTCAATTCCCCCTTCTCATGATTCCACACTAGCAACAAAGTATCTCGTGGACATGAACCAATAATCTTGCAAGATATGTTAGCCAACAGTTGACACTTTTATATGCATAGCAAAGTTGCAAAGGAGGACGACAAAGAGAGAAGGCTAATTGGAATGGAAGGCACTGGGAGGACTCATCTAAAGAGCCATATAATGCAGTGCGACGCTTGCATCCAAAGTGGTGCATTGAGGGCAGGGCCATACACGAGAATGAAGCCCGAAAGCTGGAACCTAACAAGAGCCCTCACTCTAGGATTGAGTCAGATAGCACTGAGAGACCTCATCCAGAAACATTCGTGAGGCCCTTCACTTCGACCAGCCAGGATTCAAACTCGAGACCTCTGTCTCTGATACCATATTACTGAGTTGCATGCACCAACCAGTTGCACCCACCGACTTAAACTGATGGGGAAATGAAGGCTGCAGATAGCTCGAGAATAACTGGTGCATTGCTTTTCTTGAGGACTCTTCATGTTGCTCTCCAACATCTAAAAGCTAGTTCTACTACTAGTGATCCAGCATCTCTTTTGATGCTTTAACCATCCTCTGATGTAGTGGTGGCCGTCCTAGGTGGCACCGGCGCACGCGTTTTGTTCCGCGGTCCGTGCCAAGATGGCTCCATCGAGTCATGTAGGGAGAAGAAGGCATCATCAGCTACCTGCGCGGGCGGTGGTGCTCCGTGGATGGACATGCGGTGCTGCGGCACGCCCGGTCCGCGCTCAAGCAACCGAGAGCTGAATTTTTTTATTTATTTCAGATCAACGTTACGAGTCCACTTAGGAACTCCATCTGAACATTCCCTAAGTTTCTGAACAGTAAGCAGCAAGCAGGCCAGTAAAAAAGCAGCACTTGCAACGTGAGCATCCTCAGTTTCAACGGGTGTGAATTTTAAGTTACAGTGGACACTCAGTCGAGGCACATGTGAAGAATAGCAGAACGTGGGTGTAGTACGTCGGACATTCTCAAGACTTCATCCGCTTTGGCGCGTTAATCCCATGTGAAGATCGGCTCCAAGCGCCCCCAAGTGCCTCTGCGTCTACGCCGTTCAGAGCTAGGGCCGTGGACCTCATGCAACCGCCGCCTCGCGCGTCCAGCAAGGCACAAAACAACTCCCCAGCTAGCGTTATTGGCAGCTCGGCGCCGAAGACGTCGCATCCATGAACATCGTCATGGTGCACGTGTTCTTGGACAAGGTCAAGCTGCTCGAGGCAGCAGTGAGTCATGGCGCCATCAGGACGCCGCGACATCCATCTCACATGACACGATCCTGCTCAAGGTGTCATCTGCCTTCTCCGCACTGCTGCTTGGCGAGACGGCAGGCGTCCCCATCCTTGAGCTGAGCAGCGCGGTCGCCGTCGAGCTCCGCCGCTATGACATGCCCGCGGCCTCCAGCCCGTCGTCGACATGAAGCGATCAGGTCTAATCTGCGCCGAACGTGTCCGATCGGACGGATTATAACGGCCCAAGGGGCGGTGCCTTCCCCTGCTTTGTTGCTCGGCTCGCCAGAGCACCGCTGCCGCGAGATCTGCCGTGAGACTCACGGAGGTTCTTCTGCCATGCCCAGTTACCGGTCTGGGCAAGGTCAACGGCGAAAGCACGGGTGAGACGCCGTGCAGAACTCCTTGACCATGCTCGCTACGTTCAGAGCTCCCCATCAAGCAGCCATGCACTCCGTTCGCGGTGACGAGGCTTCGAGAGCATCCCTGGCGGCCCCAAAGCCGCGTCCGTGGAGGCCGATCAATGGAGTCGCGGAGCTGCGCCGAGGATGCCATGCCGCTGCCCCGAGCACGTGCTTGCATAGTTCAATATGGTCGCTATACACTGCTGCCATTATTGTCACACAAGCCTGACTCAAAGATTGGCATGTATGTATGGTAAACTGATGGCAGAGTGGAGCACAAAGTTCTGTTTTTTCTATTATTGTGAAAATTTCATGTGCCTACAGTTTTTGATTGGCGACTTATTTCATTTGGCCCATAATCAGTTGTCTTTTCATCTTTTTGCTCAGCTTAAATGGACTTCATTTCCTTACCAACTATTCAGTAACATCTCATTGCCATCTTCACCGCTTTATATAGATATACTCCTGCCATTCTAGAGCCTCGGGTCGACATCATCACTTGCTTCTTTCAATCTCTTTTGGGTCAGTTTCTTATTAGCATATCTCTTGAAAATACTGAGCTTTATCATGTTAGTAGCATTAGGAGAAGGATGAACATTTTTAGGAATGGAAAGCATCAGGTGAACACGAGCAAGAGGGGCGACACGCTGCATCCGTTCTGTGAATCAGCTTACATCCTTCTTAGTTGTCGTGTTCTCTAGACGGTCACGAAAACGGAATAGGGCGGCACATCCGTCAGAGCGAGCATGATGTCTAACCACATGCCGTCTTCACCCGTCAGCTGATAGTTAGTGATTTCCGTCTACGTGCATTGTTTTTCTCACGATTTCTTCATAATGCTCTCCAATATCCAAAATCTACTGTTCGTTCAAAAAAAAAATCTAAAATCTACTTGCACTTATCCAGCGTCTCTTTTGATGCTTTAACCATCCTCATATGTAGTACCTGGCAACAGAGCCGAAGCTTACAAAGATCGCGAGCAGTTTTACGGTCCAAAATAATGGCCATTAGTTTGATCCGACGGTCCAGATTCAATATCGAAAATTTACTACTAATGGCCATTAGTAAGGGTAATATCGGAAAAATAATGTGTGATAGACTTGTAATAGTAAATTGTTTTATAAAAAAAATCTAATTTGATCAATTTATGTTGTCCATCAACCTAGTTCATTATTATAGTTCTTTTGCTTTTTCTATTCGTGAATTTTCCCTGTAAGTTTACCTTCATATAAATATAATATATTCAGTCGGGAGTGACCCCTCCTGTTCTTTCAAAAAAAAAAAACACTGGTAGTCTTCAACTTGCTGCTAACAGCAAGATAGTAGCTGGCAAGCAGGACTGAATCTTATGGCCCTGGTTGCAAATGAATTTTCTTTTGAACTCCGAGTGATTGGTTTCATAGTTATTGTGGACGAAGAAGGCCAAATGAAGCATACCATTATTTTGCTTTTTTTTCTTTGGAAAAAATTAATGTGGTACAGGGTTTAGAGTAGCTTGAGATGGCACCGAGTGTCCAGCCCAAAGGACGCTGGGAGCCCGAGACATCCATCATACACGGACAGGGGGTAATGTAACGCATCTTGGCGCCAACCCAGCAAATTTCTTATGGGAGGAACGGACGGCGATACCCCTTCCGGGTGTCAACGCTCAGGAACGCGTTCGTTGACAGCGCGCAGCTCTAGGTGTCGAACCCGTTGACGCACCGGCCATCCGCTTTCTCCGCACTGATGCGCGCCGGCGTCCCCATCCTTGAGGAGCGGCGCGCAATCGCTATGGAGCTTCACCACTACATCGTGCTCGCCCATCGTCTTCCCGAAACAGAAAACGACCAGGTATAATCTGAACCGAATCCGCGCTGCATGGTTTACACGACCCAAGGGGTGGTCGCTATTTCAAATAGCGTCCACCCCCGACCCTGGGTGACGACCTGCACTGCTTCGTTGCTTGGATCGCCAGAGCACCGTACGGCAAGATATGCGGTGATCTCGCATGTGTCCTTCTGCCCTTCCCATTCACCGTACTTGCCAATCTCAGTAGCAGTAGCACGAGGGGAGACACCGTACGTGCAGAGCACCATTAGACCTGCAAAACAACACTCGCCGAAGACGTTCAGAGGCAGAGCTAGCAGCCATGCATTCCGGTCCTGATGACGAGGCCTCAGCGAGCGTCCGTGGTGGTCTCAAAGACGCGACCGTGGAGGCCGATCTATGGAGTCACCGAGCCGTTCCAGTTCACAGATGCCATTTCACAGCCACGAGCATACTTGCAGGTCGACAGCGCCTTGTCCAAGTGTTGTTTTGTCGACACTGATATTTTAGGGACAAACATCGTTGTCCGTAGACATCGTACGTGTGGATGCGGAATGCGTGCTTGCATAGTTTAATTTAATATCACCGACTCTTTGTGTCATTGCCATTCTTTATCGAGCAGTTTTATCAAGTTTCGAGTTGGCAGTAATACATTATTTTTTCCTTTAGATTGCTCGAGTACTCTTGATAATCATTATGACGTCTCTGTTTGTTGATCGATACCCATAGGTTAGTAACCAGTCGAATCTTTGTATTTACTTGTAGTGTTAGAAGCCACACCCACTTCTGACAAATGATCATTCCCTTCCGTAGCCACACCCAGGCTCGGTTTGCATATATGTACATGCCTCGCTCTATTCCAAGTTCTGACGATCCTACAGTAGCAATAGTCGGACGCCTGTGTGCATGAATCAGTAGTCTTGGAAGATATATAACAAGTGGCTAAGCGCAACGTGTGACATTGTTAGGCATAAAAGAGTTGCAAAAGAGAACGACAATAACATGAGATAATCGGAATGGAAGGCACTGGGAGGAGAGGACTCATCTGAATAGCCATATAATACCTTGCTCCATTCACATGGACTCTAGTTCAGGAGCCTTCTATTGCAGTTGCATTGATCCTATATGTGGGCAAGCTTCCCAGCTTTGGAGTTGTCTGAAGAGAACAGCCTGAGGAGTTTGAGTCACGGAACAAACAGGGGTCTTAGTTGCCTCGAGTATAAGATTACCTTGAGGAGTTATGGGAATTCAGTTGAAAGGCAGCAGTTATTTATGAAAGAAAAAACAACCATTTTGATTCTGTTTGAGTTCTGAATCTCTGAAGCAAATGACACCTTCAGAGTAGCATGTGCAACTCCACATCCTGCAATTCCATTCTTGTTTGAGTTTTTAATGTCTCAAGAAAGAAAAATGGTTTTGTACGCTATTGGAAGATTTGCAGAAGCAACACGAACTGCAGTGAACGTTGCAGTCATGGAGGTTACTGTTGGATACTTCTACATTCTACACCCCATAGTATTTCGATCATGTGGCGATCTTGTGGACGATCGTCTCTCCTAGACAAGAAACGACCAGGTATAATCGGAGTCGAGTCCGCGCCGCACGTGTCCATTCGGATGGATTACAACGACCCACGGTCCTTGAACCTGAGCAGCGACCCCCTCGGCTTCGTTTCTCCGCTCGCCAGAGCACCGCTACGTCCCCGTTGCAGCAGGATTTTCCGTGAGCTCGTGGAGACTCTGTTGCCCTGCCCTGTATTCTTCAGTTCTGCCCAGTCATCGTCGACAGCACGAGGTGCGGCGCCGTGCAGAGCTGCCTGATGAAGTGGTGATCATGGTCTCTGACGACGTTCAGAGATCCCCGTCAAGCAGCCATGCGCTCCAGTCATGGCGACGAGATTTCGGCGAGCGTCCCTGGTAGCCTCAAAACTGCGGCCATGGAGTGGAGGCCGGTCTACAGAGTCGCCAAGCCGCGCCGGCTCATGGATGCCATTCTGCCGACCAGAGCCTTTGCAAGGCGACAACGCCAAGTACACGTATGTGCTGGTATAGTTCAATATGGCTAATCTTCGCCTTCCACCAAATGATTTGCTGATAGTTGTTCTTTGCCCAGCTTTAAAGTGGTAGGGAATTTTAGATAAGGGAAATGAATCCGGCCATTGGCATCAAGATGCATTCAGCCCACTTAGTCGACATTATTACAAAGTTTTGAAGTGGTAGGTTGGGATGACTCGGCACATTTTTTATTCGTCAATTTTATTGAACCAATGCAACGATCAATGTGGACATCTATGTTAGCTGATCGGTACCCACACGAGTCAATGTGGACACATGCAAAATTTGTTTTATAAGCTGCACCCACTTGTCACAAATCATCACACCCTTCTCTTTTCTACTTAGAATCTATATATAGATGCCTTGCTCTAATTCCCGTTCTTGTGATTCTACAGTAGCAACAGTTGGAGTCCCGTATCAGTGTGCACATCCTTCTAGATATGTACAAGCCCAACGGTTGATGTTGGCACGCATAGAAGAGTTGCACAATAGAACAAAAGTACGTTGTGAGAACTAATCGGAATGGCAGTGTCATACCCAACTTTAGGGTATGTTGTCGATCATGTATCAGTTCTTGGATCAGTAGCTGATACGCACAAGAACACAGATATGATAACCAAAAGCATACTTTGAATAGGTACATAAGTATAATACCTGATTAATCACCTTTAGTGGCGGTACGACAAGGATTCAGAAATATCCAAGTCCCTCCGACCAACTAACGGTGAAGCAGACAGCGGAAAGCCAACGCTCAACATCACAGGCAGATTTGAGAAGCAGAACCGAAAACCTAATCGTCGTCGTCGTCTTACGAAGTCTTCTCTGGCTAAAAACAACAAATGCAAGAGCGTGAGTACATAAGGTACTCCGCAAGCCCTACATTACTCAAGGGTATATGAATATGCATGTTTGGTCTTAGCAAGGAGAAGGTTGTAGGGTTTCGTTTGCGGAAAGCAATTTTATGCAGGGTTCTCTAAAGCAAGCCAAGGATTTTAGAGATAAAACAGAGAGATATTTGTCAGTATTTTAGTTGGGTGGCCCTGGGGAGTATGAAACATTCCCGCCAGTTCCCAAGTTTTAGTTGGGCCTTCTGACCTCAGCGGCTATACCGACCCGGCATCCACGCCAACACTTCCAAAACACGAGTTGACTACAACTCACTCACACGCCAAGGAATAAGAGAGGTGGCTAATCTCAAGGAGCGTAGAACCATAACGTGTCATATGCCGTGACAACGTCCATCCGGATGAATTTTTATCCTCTGCAGAGGGTGTACAGCTTTCCCCACGGGCTATGCACTCTTGTACGGAGAGTGACATAACGCTTAGTCCATCTTCACTGAGCACTTCGCAAAACCACCACAGAATCATACTCAGGGGCCTGTGACAATGAATTATCACACTACGGCACAACACACCTTTAACAGGTGCATTCGTGCTCCCGCAACGAGTTGCAGGATCCGAGTACAAACAAGGACAGGCGGCTTTCCCATGCACCGACACTGGGTTCCGCGACCGGACCACGGGTACGTTTCCCGGGTCTTTTCCTGAGCTTCCGTTGCTACAACAGCCTCCGATGGTGTTGCAAGTGTTCCCAAGAAGGTAGGATAAGTCCTTCCCATTCAGGTTCCGTGGTTGTACGGGAAAATCGTTAGGTTACGGTCGAGAGAACCGGTCCTTAAGTGGCCGGGCAAGCACCATATCCCACACTGGTGGGCTATCTCACAAACCACCTTTCACTAGTGGCCTTGCCCGCAGTCCAGCCCATTCCATCATCATCACCTAACACAGTTGTGCTACTCCCAATCCCAAGTATTACACACACCACCAAACTCATTTAACACATTTTGTAAAAACAAGTACGTGAGAGGTGTGGCACTGTAGAAACATTGCGAGGGGTCCTAAGCATTCTAGTAGCAAGGTAGTCGTGCCATCATATAAATGATGGTACTGTCCTAGGGTTATCAAGGTGATGGGTAAATAAGGGTAATCAAGGATTCTGGTTTTAATGCCTATATAAGTGGCATCAATACCAGTAAGCAAGTAGGACCATAACTACACAAAGCAGTAAAATAACAAGCAATGCATATTACGAGAGCAGGCTCTATAGGTGCAAGGCGAAAACAGTAGGTTCAATCATGATCAAGGAGAAGTAGAGCTTGCCTGATGACGATATCCTAATCTTCAAGTTTCTATTCTTTAGATTCTTCTGTCGAGGTCGATGTCTTCAAGTTCTTCCTCGAAGCTTGTGTCTTCCGACTTGGATTCTTCTGGATCCTTTTTGAAGCTTGATATGCTTTGACTCTTCCTCGAATCTCGCGTAAGCTAGCGCATAAAACACTACGTATAAATAAACTACCGCGAAAGAAACTAAAGATAAAAAAGAATCAATAAGATCCAAATAAACTCCACGAAGAACCGATAGAACATCATTAGAGGATAAAAGACACAAAGCATGTATGATGCATCAAGCTTTACTTTAGCAGGATTTTATTATCTTAGAAAGGCTTGTTAGGACAATGCATCGAACACTGTGGCTTTTGGTGTAAATGAGAGATGCTAAACACGATGAGAAGAGCATGAGTGCAGGTGAAGGTGAGTACAACGTGTGTACGTGTGTTTTGTACACTTGCGTCAGTACAGTTTTGTATAGGTCGTAACCTATACAAAGGTTATTGCAACAAGTGTACCAGTGCAAGGTGTGTCACTTTAGTTATTCACCTATAGATTAAGGGATTACCTAATGGTGATTGACTATTGATTACTTACTAGATCGATTAACTACTAAGACTAATCTACTAGTTATTCGTCATGAGTTACATGAATGCATGGCTGCAGATAAAAATACGGGGATCACAAGATTAGGAACAACTGGCAATTAAGATAACAACGAGCGATAACTCCAAGTAAATCAATTAAAAGATTTCTTATAAAAGGAGATGATAAAGCGATAAGGCTTGATAAGGAATTGGTGATAGCATCGGAATAGGTGTTGGGGGCAGGGTTAGGTTTAAGCTTGATTGGACGAGGATTAATCAAGGCTAGGTTCGGAGTCGAACTCAGAATATAGAAGGTTGCGGCATTTAGAAGCGATACCGCCTGAAAGATTTATCGTTAGCGGGTAAATAAATGAATGTGCGATATAGGAAAGGAGCGGGGTGCGGGTTGTCATGTGGAAGGTACTAGACGACTAGCACCACAGAATTGATTAGGTCTTAGGTGATCAACAATCGTGACATGCGAGTTTGACATCGCACGATTGTCGATAAAAGGGATATCATAGGTTAGAGGGGTTTTAGGTCATTGATGGTGTTTAGGTATGGTATGGGGTTCCAATAGTAGTACCATGATGTACTACGCGTTTTCACGAATCCGTAAGCGCAAAAATCGCTCAAAACGGAGTTATGATTGAAAAGATATGGACATTTAAAGATTTAGGGAACTATTTGTAATTACAAAGGATTTAATTGTAATTACAGAAAGGTTTTAAGGACTTAATTGTAAGGTCAGAAAAATATAGGGACCTATTTGTAATTATGGAAAAGTTTTGGGGCCTAGGTGTAAAAAGATGAGGACCAAGACATAATTACAGAAAAGTTTAGGGACTTTTCTGTAAAAAGACAGGGCTCAAACATAATTACAGAAAAGCTTAAGGGCTTATCTGTAAAATGTACAGAGCCCGGGGATTTTCCTGGAATTCTTATTTATTTTTCAATTGGAAAATGTTTATTGCGTAGTGCTGACGCAATAAAGGGATTATCGGTTTAAAATAAACCGAAAATCAGGTGAACCGGGTCCACGAGGTTCGTGGACCAGGGATGGGCGGCGGTCCACCGGTCCACGGTGGACCGGGGCGCCACGCGCGGCGGCGGGCTGCCGGACTTCTCGCCGCCGGCGCGCAGGAGGGACGAGGGGAGCTAGAACCTCGTCGCGGGGAATGGGGATGCGATGGCGGAGCTGGGAAGCGCACATGTTGTCGACAGGGAGCGGTGGAGTGGTCGCGGTGGCTCGCCGGAGTTGGGGATCGGAGGTGGCGCGACGAGGAACTCGCGTGCGCGCGCGAGGAGAGGGGAAAAGAGGGGGCGGAAAGCGAGAGGGGAACACGGAGGTGCTATTGGTGATGGCGAAGAGGCCGGAGGGTGGCCGGTGGCGGCCGGCGACGAGGGGGAAGGTGGCGGCCATGGCGGAGCTTGGTGCGAGGCATGAGTGAGAGGGGAGGAAGAAGAAAGAGGGGCGTAGGAGGGAGAGAGGAGGGCGGAGAGGCTCACCAGGGCTTCGAGCTGGGCGGAGGAGACCAAAAGCTCGACGCCGTCGGCTTGCCGGAAACCTAGCTCGACGAGGGAGAGAGAGAAGGAGGGGAAATGGAGTGGCACGCGGGGGAGAAGGAGGGGAGCAGCGCCGTTTTAAGCGCGGCGGTTCCGTGGCGGCCAAGGCGGCGCCCGACACCGCGGGATGGGCGGCGGTATGGGCGGTGGCGGTATTTCCGCCGGCGTCGTCTGGAGGTAGACGACGTCGACGTCGCGGGGTAGAAGACGAGGTGCGGGCCCCGCGCGTCAGCGACTGAGAGAGGGAGGCGGGCTGGGCTGACGAGCTGGGCCGGGGAAAGAAGAATCGGCTCGCGAAGGGAGAAGTGAAAAAGAAAAAGGAAAAAGAGAAGTTGGGCCAGGCCAGGGAAAGGGTTTTCGGCCCGAAGGCGATTTGGTTTTGGAAAAGGCTTTTCATTTTCCTGGAATTTGAATTTGAAAGGATTTCAAATTCAAACAAAAACAGAAATCAATCAAGCACTCGAAATAAAGCCAATAAAATCCAGAAATGCACATGGTGAAGTTTTTGCAAGATTTCAAAATCAAAACTTTTTAAATTCAAAGTGTGTTTGACAAACTTGAGTCAAATTTATTTAATTTGTTGTAAATTCAAAATGGATCAAATTTTTAGTAGATTTAAATGAATGCAAACACTTGAGCACTTGTTTTTAATATTTCAAAAATCTCAGATTCAACTAAGTTTAATTCATTTGGTGAATTTTATTTTGAAAAATCATTTCAAGGTGAGAGGTTGGACAAAATTTTAAATTTGGAGTGATTTTTATTCCCTTTTTTTTATTTTTATTTTCTTTTTCTTTTTGGCTCCAAAAGTGAGGGTATTACAGGCAGGCATTGGGATGACTCATCTCTCATATGAGGATCCATATGACGCATGCTTGCTCCACCCGTTATGCTGAGTTTGGTTCAGGGGTGCTTGAGCGTCCCCTGTTTCTTCGCCCTTCTATGAGAGCCCCGCCTTGATCTTGCATCGACCATGCTTATGGGTGAGCTTCCCAGCTGCTGGGGTGCTTGAGGGGATGGGCTGCTTTTGCCTGCACTCCGGAAAGCAAGCAAGAACTGGTTGCTTCGCTGTACGTGAAAAAGCCAATGCAGGGGCGCTGGTCGAGCGTAAAACGTGAACAGACTTGTGTTAGGCCGGCAGCTGCATCAGTGATACAAGGACATGAAGCAGGCAGGGCTGAAGCTTATAGAGTTCGCTAGGCTTCTGGCCTGGCTTCAAATGATTTTTTTGTTGAAACCTGACTGATTTAGAAAAAAAAATCCAATGTGGTAAAGGGTTCATTATTGGCAAATGATCACTGTATTATGTTGGTCTTGTACTGTCCTTGTATCATTGCTCATTTTATATGGAGCTCATTTCTTCACCCGCAGTTCTCCTATTCGGAATATCTTTGCAGCCCAGTTCTCCTCAAATTCTGAGCTTCACACCAGGACACGAGATTAGCCGTCGACGCCGCGTATATGAAACAGAGAACGTGGCCGCCAATGCCCGGGCAGTGGCGGCAGTACCGGGACAGTACTCGAGGGCGCCAACGACTTGGCATCCGTGGACACCACATGGGCATGGGGAACGTGTTCATGGCCACGGCCGACCTGCTCGAGACGGCACCGAGTCAAGGGTTGGATACTTGGATAGCTGGTCATTACGCCGTGGCATGCTCAGGGAACGCGTTCGTTCATAAGGCATTGATGTGTCGAACGCGTGTCATCTCGTTTTTTCTCACTGCTCCGTGGCGATACTGCAGGCATCCCCATCCTTGAGCGGCGCGGGTCGCTGTCGAGCTCCACCGCCACGCCATGATCGCGGCCTAGCCCATCGTCTCCCCGAGACTACGCGACCTGGTCTAATCTGCGCTGCACGAGTCCGATCGGACGGACTACAGAGATCCAAGGGGGGTGGTTGCTATTTGAAATAGCGACCACCCCCGACCCAGTGCGGCCACCTCCTCTGCTTCGTTGCTCGGCTCGCCAAAGCACCGCTGCGTTCGAGCTGCCGCGAGATCGAGCCTGGGGAGGTCTCTTTGCCCTGTCCAGTCAACGGCGATAGCACGAGGTGAGACGCCTTGCATAGGTCCCTCGCCATGCTCGCTGACGAGGTCCCGGTCCAGCAGCCATGCACTCCGATCACGGTGACGAGGCTTCGACAACCGTCCCTGGCGGACTCAAAGCTGCGTCCGTGGTGGCTGATCAATGGTGTCGCGCCGCAGCCCCGGTTCACGGATGCCATGCCGCCGCCCCGAGCACTTGCAGGGATGACATGTCAAGTGTTGGCATTGATGTTCAAAGGGATAATCATCGTATACATCATGTGAATGTGGAACACGTGTATGTCCAATCATCGCCTCTCACCATCTCTTAACGTCATCACCATTGTTCGCCAAGTTTAGAGTTGATAAGTTTGGAGAACTCAATAAATGTAGGGGTTTTTTTTCTCTTTTACAGAGTACTCTCGTTTTTATTGAACCAATGCAAATTATCAATGTGGGAATCACTGCTATTTGATTGGTATGCATAAATTACTACTAACCGGTCGACTCTTCGCATTTATTATACTACTAGCAATTTGCCCATGCGTTGCGACGGGAGCTAAAAATTTTATTATGCTTGATGATCCACAAGAACAATCTATCTTCACCTCATACTTATAAGCATTCGACATGAAAATGAACAAGCCCCATTATCAGATGCATCATTAGCAAGGTCAATTACTTTTTTGTACTCTACAAGCATTGTAACATATATCTTGATTATATATTATCTTCGATTGCTACATCTGCCATATTGAATCAATTCTGAAAAAGTAATCCTTTTCCTGACGTGTCTCCACATTTAAGATAACTCGATCTTGTCTAATCATTAATTTGATACCTCACCTAAATGGATGGGGCTCTACTTGCATGAGCAAAGCTTGAGTTAAGGACGTGAAAGAGTGCATCAAATCAAATGCTGACAACAGAAAAGGTGGCACGGTGACCGTTTTTTTTTTTTTTTTTTTTTTTTTTTTTTTTTTTTGATAATTCATGATGTGTCATTGAGTTGTGCCACTTTCATCCCTCGTGGCCGCACTGTCCCTTCGGTTGGACTTGGAGTGGCTCGATATTAGTTTATATGTCATCCTTGATCTGCGCAGAATTAAAAGCCATACCATGTACATCACTAAAAAAACAAGGATATGGAAAGTTGGGAAGACAAATAAAATAACAAATATCACAAATGGTTTGAAACCTCGATGAGAACTAAACTGATCACTATCAATGTTTGTATTAGGATACAAACTTGAACAGATGCATGCTAGTTCTTTCTGACTAAAAAGTTTTTTCACTTACATGTCCTCTAATACACTCTATTGCCCATAGTGTTGTGTTCACTGTTTGAAAGTAAATGGCAACCTAATACAAATGGTGTGCTACTATTGTTCAACGAAGTTATGATTGTTTTGGTAAACTAAAAAAAGTGGTGATAACTGAGATGTATACTCATTGAGATTAATGTGTATATACTTGAGATGGGGGCACCCTGACCTTGCTCCAATCTCACAATATCAGTACACCTAGCACAAATAAGAGAATCAATTAATCCAAGCGGTGGTTGTGGCAACAGACGACTGCTGGTTTGGCTTCCTCGGTCTGGCAGCTGAAGAAAAAAAAAAAACGAATGTTGCTTTGATTGGGATTTGATCTCGGATCTCCAAGAAGGAAGCGAATAGCACCACCGCTGGAGCAACGGCCTCACTTGTTAATGAAAGCGACTCGATATTTATAAGACCAAACGAAAAAGAACCCGGACATTTGAATTTGAGTCAAACCGAATTCAACACGAATTCAAAATCTTGGCAGGACGAACAACGAAAAAAAAATTGGACGATCTCTTTCAGCCTTTTTAAATAGTAGAGATTTATAGTACGTGTAACTCTCTGTTTGCAGCCGCCACACCACCTTCTCACATGATCACGATGCCCTTCTCTTTTCTAGAGTCTAAGACACGTATGCATCAATATATACATGCCTTGCTCAATTCCCCATTCTCGTGATTCTGCACTAAAGGCGCATGTCGTTTGTGTACCAGCCAATAGTATTGCAAGATATATTAGTGTGGCGGTTGACATTCTCATATATATATGCATAGAAGAACGACAAAAGCAATAGCTTATCGGAATGGAAGACACTGGGAGGATTCATCTGAGGAGCCATGTGAAGTCGTGCTACCTTCTGATCCAAAGTGGTGCGATGAAGGCAGGGCAGTACATGAGACTGAATAAGTATAGTCCTTTTTTTATTTTTAGAATACTTTTGATTTCAGTGAATGTGAATGCAAATCATCAATTTGGGCATCTCTGTTTGTTGATTGGTATCCATAGGTTATTTCTAATTAGTAGAATATTTACATTTATTCTTACTAGAGTACATATAACTCTATGTTAGATGCCACACCCACTTCAAACATCATGGTGCTTGTCTCCTTTATAAAATCTAAGACTCTGCTGCATCTATATACACATGCTTGCTCAATTCTCCATTCTCGTGATTCTACACTAGCAACAGTCAGAGTATCTCGTGTGTACACGAACCACAAGTCTTGCAAGATATATTAGTGCAACAGTTTTGACATTCTCATATGTGTAGAAGAGTTGCGTAGGAGAACGACAAAAGTACAAATACCTTTACTCAAAATCTCTATCGCAGGTTGATATTAAACCAAGCGATTCGCACTTTTGGAAAGGCCTAATGAAGATTAAAAAAATCAGGTCTTAGATTGTGGGTCTTTCAATATAAAAGATGGCACACAAATCAGATTTTGGGAAGACAGATGGGTAGGCGATCAACCACTCAAATAGCATTTTCCCACGCTATATAATAAAGCACACTACCCCCATGCAACAGTGGCGAGTGTAATGCGCATGACACCACTGCAAATATCTTTTCGGAGGGCATTGATAGGAGAAAAGCTCATTGAATGGCATAACCTAGTAGCTACAGTTACCGAAATCAACCTTGTTGATGAGAGAGATACTTTCACTTGGCGAATTAGCAATAGTTTCACTGTAAGGTCTATGTATATGTTCTTATTGGATCAGAACATACCTTTCTCTCACAAGCTGATATGGAAATTAAAGATTCCTTTGAAAATAAAGCTTTTCCTTTGGTACCTACAAAGAGGTGTTATTTTAACAAAGGATATCTAGTTAGAAAAAACTAGAAAGGAAGTCAAAAATATTGTTTCTGCAATTGTAACGAAACAATAAAACATCTCCTCTTTGATTGTCATCATGCCAAGACAATCTGGAGAGTGGTTCAATTAGCTACTGGTCTAACCCCTCCTAGATCAGTTCACCATATGCTAGGGAACTGGCTTACAGGCATAAGCCAAAAAGAAAAGAAATTAATTCTAGTAGGGGCAGCAGCTCTGTGTTGGGCAATATGGTGATGTCGAAATGATATTATTTTTGATAACGTCAAGTATTCTTCTTTTATGCAGACTGTTTTCAGGGGAACATACTGGCTGCGATTCTGGGCATTGTTACAGTATGAGAAGACAAAAGAGCGAATGCGCATGGTCAGTCAATCATTGAAGACCGTCGCTATGGAGATCTTCGCTTCCCATGGGTGGAAATTGAATAATAGACTTTGCTCCTCATAATTTTTATTTAATTTCCCTTTTTTTTTAACCTCTCAAAACTGAATATAAATGTAGTATCTGTTCGTACACGTAAAACACACCGACTCACGCCGACGCACTCCAACGCATACGAACACCCCTACATCTATACCCAGAACAAGCAAAACGCGTCCATCGAGAGATCATCAGAACCATCAGGCCCCGATGCGCGACGAGGGACGTCGCACTCCCTTTGTGTCACCACGCGTGAGAGGTACCATAGAGACGAAAAGCTCTCCTCAACTCCACAAGCTCAACAGCGACACCAGAGAGAAGGACGTCGTCGAGACGGCGGAAGCTCGGGATATCTTATTCCAATGAACGCGTCGTCAGCGCCGCTACTCCGACGCGCTCAGGACACCACCATCCACCACCAGCAGCAATGTCGGCGGGCAAAAAGCTTCGCCCAATCGGCAAAGAGCTGAAAAAGGAGACGGTCCAGGCCTCAGCGGTGACTATGGAACCACGCGCGTGACCACGGACACCAACCAACAACCACACTAACAAGTCGCCACCCCGAGCAACCTCGGAGCCGAGGCGGCCAGCATCAGCGCCGGTCAAGCCCCGGTGGCAACGAAGTGCAGCTGCAATGGGGCCGCAATCGCACGCCGTCCACCGAGATACGACAACATCGCAGGCTGACAAGCCCAGCGCCACTTGACCGCCGACACCAGCGGACCCAGCCACCGCAAACGGCACAAGCACCACCTCACCAGCTCTGCCAAGGAGAGAAGACAAAACCGGCGAGGGCGCAATCGAATCTCGACGACACCCCCCCGGAAACACCATCCACCATCACCAGCAGCAACGCCGGCGAGGGGAACCACAGAGCTTTGTAGACAAACTTCGCCGCCGCTGCCGACGCCGCCGTAGCCCGCGAAGCCCACAAAATCCACACCGACGAGGACGTCGTCGGCGGGAACCTTTATTCGCCGGCGGAAAAGCTCCAACGCCGGCACAAAAGCAGCTCCCGCCCCATCGCCAGGTGCTCGCCATCACTGACGTCGAAGCTGGGAAGAGGCCGAGAAGCAAAAGGATTCGTCGCCGGCATCTGGACGCCGACACGACGAAGAGCTACACCTACTAGCTAATATACAACTAAAGGAAAAGGGCCGGACGACGATTCCACCGGATCCCACCCTCCCCGGCGCCAGAGCGACCGGCGGAGGGCGAGCTCCAGCAAAATCGGCGCCGGATTTGGAGTCGCCCGCTCTTCTCCTCGCTCTGTACTGTAGCAGGGGAGAGGAAAGGGGAAAGTTCTCTTTAGTTTCCCTTTCATATCACCAGCTATGTAGTTGAAGTTTGTAATAAGAAAGATGTTGTGTGCAGCAACGCAGAGGCAGGATACTATTTCCATTTTCTAAAAAAAAAAGGAGAACGACAAAAGTGAAGGCTAATCGGAATGGAAGGCACTAGGAGGACTCATCCGAGGAGCCATGTAATGCCGTGCTATAGTTGCATCCACACTGGTGCAACAGGTACTGCAGCAATATGTTTGTGGAATTTTTTTATCAAGAAAATATGTTTGTGAAATTGTGTCCACTTATGACTATACTAGACCACTACAAACTAAGGTTGGTTCACGGATGAGGATTACAACCAGAAAAAGGCAATAATATGCACATTGAGCTGCAAACAGAGTAATAAAACAATTGTTATACTATTCAGTTTGACCGCAGAGTTAGCTTGTCAATCATTCATTCATTGGACAGACGGTTCGAGCTCATACAGTTTTCTCGTGTGTCCCTCTCGCTTTGAGGATGTATGGAGGGGATGCAGGTCGCGAGGAGTATTTGTGACGCTGAGTTCCAAGTTACCCAAAGCCATCAGAGTGCAAGGATTCGGGATGAGTGTGATGTATTCATGTGTAACTACAATGTATGCGTTGTGTTTGGTGCTGTATTTGAGATATCCCGTGACGAAATATGTATGCAAATTTCTCAGGCATAGTTGTAAATTAATGATCTGATAAGTGCATTTTCCTCCAAATAACCGATTTTGTTATGTTCTTCAATGTCAGTGACCAAGTTTTTGTGATGATTTAACCATTTTTTTATTATCTCCTGGTAGAAGTAGTGTGAAAAAGTTATGAATGTTTCTATACTGCTGCCAATTTTGCAAGGGCCTGACTCACTGATTGGCGTGTATGGTAATCTGATGGCAGAATGGAGCACATCGTTATATTCTTTCTATTATTGTGGTCAATGTGCCTACATATTGTTTATTGGTCACTGATTTCATTTGGTCCGTAATAAGTAGTCTTTTTGTATTTTTATTCAGCTTATAAATGGAGTTCATTTTCTGTACCCACCATAGTCCCCTATTCAGTAACATCTCATACTCCTGCCATTCTTGAGCCTGGGGTCGACATCGTCACTTGCTTCTTTCAATTTCTTTTGGGTTCCTTTCTTACTAGCATCTTTCTCGGAAGTACTGAGCTTCATCATGTAGGTGAGAAGAGAACCGTCAGTAGTAGGTAGCAATAGGAGAAAGATCAACATTTTTAGGAATGGAAAGCATCAGGTGAACACGAGCAAGGGAGGTGACACGCTACATCCCTTCTGTGAATCAGCTTACTACATGCTTCAGAATTCTAGTGGCCTCTAGACGTAGAACAAACCAGACGAGGGAGGCACATCTGGCAGCATGATGTCCAACCACCTGTCCTTCAGTACACTGCTCAAAGCTCGAGAGTTCTGTCTGTGAATGTGCATTATTGTTTTGAGGAGTTTTACGGTCCAAAATAATGGCCATTAGTTTTGAAAATTAATGACCATTAGTTTGATCGGACAGTCTAAATTTAATATTAAGAATCCACTACTAATGGCCATTAGTATGGGTAAGATCAGAAAAAAGTGTGATAGCCTTGTAACAGGAATTTTGTTTTTATAAATAAAATCAAATTTGTAATTTGATCAACTCATGTTGTTGATCAATCTAGTTCATTATTATTAGTTCATAAGTTTAGCCGGTTAGGGTTGAATTATTTAATTCATTATTATTAATAAAACACAAGTTTATTAATTAATAGTAAAATTACTAATATGCTTTCAAACTAATGGCCATTAGTTTTAGAGAACTAATGACTATTATTTTGAATTGTAAAACTGCTCATTGTTTTTTCTCAGAGATTTGTAGCGGCTGGCAAGCAGGACTGAATCCAATGGCCCTGGCTGCAAATTAATTCTCTCTTGAACTCCAAATGATTGGTTCGGTAGTTATTGTGGATGAGTGAAGGCCAAATGAAGCATATCATTATTTTGTTTTTTTTCCTTTGAAAAAAGTAATGTGGTACAGAGTTAAGAGAAGCTCGAGCACAAGGCCGAGCAGCTCAAGACGGCTCCGAGTCATGGTTCCCACAGGACGCACAGAGCCCGAGATATCCATAGCACAAGGTGATGTGACGCATCCTCTGCGCCAACCAAGCAAATTTTCCAGCAAGGATTATAGTTGGCCAAATGAGCGGCCCGGCCCAGCACGGCACGGGCCCACCAGGGCACGGCCCATTTGCCATCGGGCCGGCACGGCCCGCTGGTTACATGGGCCGTGCCGTGCTCACCCATGGGCGGGGGGTCAAGCCCATGGCACGACACTAAAGCTGTTACAAGGACCGGGCCGGCCCATCAGGCACGAACGGCTCATCGAACAAGAACGGCCCATCAGGCACGAAAAAAAGAAAAAAGGCCCATCAAACAGAAAAAAGGTCGACGGTGGCAAAAAAAAAAGGAAAAAAAAGAAAAAGCCGAGATCGCCATGGCGGCCGGGATGGAGGAGCTTAGTCTCTCGCCGCCGCCGCCATAGAAGTAGATGGTCGGCGCTGTGCCGCTGGGAAGGAGGAGATCTGGCGTGCTTCTACTGGCGATGCCTTCTACCGCTGCCACGCGCGCGACGGCCGGCACGGCGGCCGCGACTTCATCCAGTCCCAGCACCGCATCACGGACGAGCGCGGCACCGCATCACGGACGAGCGCGACACCGCATCACGGACGAGCGAGGCGACGACGAGGAGGGCTCCTTCGCGCGGCCGGGGATGGAGGATCTCGAGCCCGCCGCCCGCGGAGAAGGGCGACGACGGCGACAATATCACGGGCAGTGGATCTCGCGGGAGGGGAGGCGCGGAGGGGAGGAACGGAGGGGAAGGGCGGCACTGCGGCGGGGAGGGGAGGGGCGGCGCCGTTGTGGCGCGGATGGGAGGGGTGGCGCCGTGTCGGGGAAGGAAGGGGCGGCGCTGCGGTGGCGCGGAGGGGAGGGGCGGGGTGGAGGGGAGGGCCAGGGGCGGCGCAGTCGCGCAGAGGAGAAGGGAGTTAGGCGGTGGCGGCGGGGAGGAAGAGAAAGAGGAAGAGAGGAAGAAGATATTTTTATGTTAGGGTTTGGGATAGGTGGGCCGTTAGGCGGGCCGTGCCAAGCTGGGCTGCTAATGGGCCGTGCTCTGATGGGCTGTTAGGTGGGCTGCATCGTGCCGCCTCTTACACGTGTCGGGCCGTGCTGCCCACTGGGCTGGGGGGTCGGCCCAAGCACGGCCCGATGCTTCATGCCGTGCCGGCTCGGCCTATGTAATTTCGGGCCGTGCCGTGCTTGGGCCAGGCCAAAAACACCGTGCTTCGTGCCTGTCCATTTGGCCCGGTCTATTTGGCCAACTATAGCAAGGATCCTATTTGGCCTCCTACTCAATTATTTAGAGTTTTGAATCAAAATATCATCTCGAGCAGGGACTTTAATTACTTGAGCTCTCATTTTGCATGCCTCTCAAACTCCATCTCCAAACCCTCATTCTTAGGGTCTTTCAATCCTCTCTCTCATTTGTGGGTCCCACTGTTTTCTTCACAAAATAAGATTTTGGGCTAGTTTACTGCTGGAGTTGAAGCCAGATTTTGAACCCTCATTTTTGCATGCCAGCCAGAAAAATAAAAGTAAAAGCCTTATTTTGAGATTCATTGCTAAAGATGCTCTTATGGGAGGAACGGGCCGCCGACGATGCCCCTTCTGGGCGTCGACGCTCAGGGGAAGTCGTTCGTTGACGAGGCGCAGCTCAAGGCGTCGAGCGCGTCATGCACCGGCCATCCACTTTCTCTGATCGATGCGTGCCGGCATCCCCACCCTTGAGAAGCGCAATCCCCGTCGAGCTTAACCGCCACGTCGTGCTCGCGGCCTTCCAGCGCATCGTCTCACCGAGACGGGAAACGAAACGACCAGATCGCTAGAGCACCACGGCGTCCCCACTGGCCGCTGCCGCAAGATCTGCCGTGAGCTCGCAGGTGTCCTTCTGCCCTTCCCATTCACCGTACTTGCCAATCTCAATAGCAATAGCACGAGGTGAGACACCGTGCAGAGCACCACGAGACAATGACGATTGCTCGCCGACGACGTTCAGAGGCAGAGCTAGCAGCCATGCACTCCGGTCATGGTGACGAGGTCTCAGCGAGCGTCCGTGGTGGTCTCAAAGCCGCGAACGTGGAGGCCGATCCACGGAGTCGCCAAGCCGTGCCGGCTCACGGATGTCATCCCGCTACCACAAGCACTTGCAGGTCCACAGCGCTTTGTCCAAGTGTCGTTTTGTCGACACTTGATATTTAAGGGACAAATATTATTGTTGTTCGTAGACATCGTGTGGATGTGGAACACGTTCTTGCGTAGTTCAATACGACCAATTCTCGCCTCTCACCGACTCTGTGTTGCCATTCTTTATCTAGCTAGTTTCGAGTTGGTTGCTTTGGATATAACTCAATAATACATTCTTTTTTTTTCCTGTAGATTACTCGAGTACTCTCAATAATCATTGCATATTATTAATGTGGACGTCTCTATTTGTTGATCGGTGCCCACAGTTTTTTTTTTAAGCAACAGGAGCGGAGAATCCCCTACTGATTGTATTTAATTTTAAGAAAGCTCAGTAAATGTACAAAAGAACAGATCGAGAAATTCCGAAGACAAACCAAAATGAAAGGAAAAATGCTATGCTAAAGGTTGTAGCCATTCTTTGATGTGTGGGAGGTATCTTGATTGTAACCAGGGCGAATTCCATCTTGGAGAGACGATTGTCCCACAAGATCGCCACATGATCGAAAGATGGGGTTGTAGAATGTAGAAGTATATCCAATAATGACATCTATGACTGCAACGTTCACTGCAGTTCGTGTTGCTTCTGCAAATCTCTACAATAGCGTACAGAACCATTTTTCTTTCTTGAGGCATTAAGAACTCAAAAGAATGTAATTGCAGGATGTAGAGTTGCACATGCTACTCCGAAGGTGTCATTTTCTTCAAACGTTCAGAGTTCAAACAGAAGCAAAAAAGGTTGTTTTTTTCTCATAAATAACTGCTCCCTTTCTACTGAATTCCCATAACTCCTGATTATAATGTTCTACTCGACGCATCTAGGATCCCTGTTTGTTACGTGACTCGAACTCCTCATTCTGATCTCTTCAGACAACTCCAAAGCTGGGAAACTTTCCCACATATATAGGATCGATGCAACTATAATAGAGAGCTTCTGAACATGACTCTGTCTGAAGGGAGCAAGGCATTATATGGGTATTCAGATGAGTCCTCCCATTGCCTTCCATTCCAATAATAAGCTCACACTTTGTCCTTCTCTCGTGCAACTGTTTTATGCCTGAAATGTCAACCATTGCGCTTAGCCGGTTAGTATATAGATATCTTCCAGCACAATTCGTGGACGACCCCAACTGTTGCTACTGTGGATCACCAAAATTTCGAATAGAGCGGTATGTATATACAGAAGCAACCGAGCCTTAGATTCTATAAAACAAGGGCATGATGATTTGTGAAAAGTGGGTGTGGCTTCTAACAATGAGTTACATGTACTGTTGTACAAGTAAATATAAAGATTCGGCACATTTTTTATTCGTCGATTTTATTGAACCTATGCAAAAGATCAATGTGGATATCTATGTTAGTTGATCGGTACCACATGAGTCAAATCTTTTTATTTACTTTGTACAATAGCACATGCAACTTTTGTTTTATAAGCCCACCTACTTCTCACAAATCATCACACCCTTCTCTTTTCTACTTAGAATCTATATATAGATGCCTTCCTCTAATCCCCATTCTCTTGTCTCTACGGTACTAGCAACAGTAGGAGTCTCATGTCCGTGTGCACATCTCGCATGATATATATAAGCTCAACGGTTGATGTTGGCACGCATAGAAGAGTTGCGCAATAGACCGGAACTATGCAGTGAGAACTAACCGGAATGGAAGGCACTGGGATGACTCATCACTCTGACGATCCATACGACGCATGCTCCCTCGACCCTTCATGCCAAGTTTGGTTCAGGGGTGCATGAGCGTTCCTTCTCTCTTCACCCTTCTATGAGAGGTCCGCATTGATCTCGCGTCCACCATGCCTATGAGTGAGCTTCCCAGCTGCTAGGGTGCTTGAGGGTATGGGCTGCTTTCTGGCTGCACTCCGGAAGGCAAATTAGACCTGGTTGCTTCGCTGTTCGTGAAGAAGACAATGCAGGGGCGAACAGACTTGCGCTCCTGACAGAAATGTTAGGCCGGCAGCTGCATCAGAGATTCAAAGACATGAAGCAAACAAGGCTGAAGCTTACAGAAATTGCTAGGCTTTTGGTCTACCTGCAAATGTTTTTTTTTTTGAAACGTGACTGATTTGGAGAAAAAAAAAAGTTAATCTGGTACAGGGTTCCATTATTGGCCAATGGTCACTATATTATCTGGTCATTTCCTTGTCTCGTTGCTCAATTTTACATGGAAATCGTTTTTTCACCCGCTGTTCTCCTATTCGAAATATCTTTGCGGCCCAGTCCTCCTCAAATTCTGAGCTCACACCAGGACACCAGATTTGCCGTCGACGCCGCGTATATGAAACAGAGAACGTGGCCGCTGATGTCCGGGCAGTGGTGGCCGTCCCGAGACAGTACTCGAGGGCGCCATCGAGGGTAAACTTGGATAGCAGCTGGTCGCTGCGCTGTCAGGACGCCGCAGCGTGTCCAGGAAGCGCCCATCCTAGAGCGGCACGGGTCGCCGTCGAGCTCCACTGGTACGCCATGATCGCGGCCTAGCCCAGGCCATCGTCTCCCCGAGACTGGACGACCAGGTCTAATATGCGCCGCACGAGTCCGATCGGACGGACAACAGGAATCCAACGCGGGGGGGGGGGGGGGGGGGGGGGTCGCTGTTTGAAATAGCGACCAGCCCCGACCCAGGGTTGAGTATGAATTAGAAGAAACAGTCTTTTTTTTTTTAATCTTATTTGAGTTGTGACTATTTGTAGCAAATGGCATCTTCAGAGTAGTATGCGAAATTCTACATCCTGCCATTTAATTCTTGTTTGAGTTCTGAATGTCCGAAGCAACAAAATGGTTATGTTCTCTATTGCAGATATTTGCAAAAGCAGCAAGAAATGCACTGAACGTTGCAATCTTGAATGTTACTATTATATTGGATACTTCTACATTCTACACCCCGTCTTTCACTTCTCACCAAAATCCTTCATTTCACCAACTCTCCGTTCACGTCTAACACCTACCTTATTACTAGGTAGAACGCCACACACCACGTCCATCTAATATATCTAACACACACACACACACACACGGTATTTCTGTCCCCTTCTTCCTCATGTATTATACATTGAGGTTGTTCCCCTACATATGTTTATAAATGATAAGATTTGACGAGCACACAACACAGATTTTTGGAAATGGAAGGCATCGGGAGAACCAATACTACCAGAGTAACATGTTTCCCTATGCATGTACAGCTGCTGATCGTTATTTGTTTATGAAGGAAAGCAGCTGCTCTAATGTGTTTGATATTAGGTCTTTACGTTTGCAGGAGATGCTAAACCTGAAGCCAGAAGTGTGAACCTATTCAACATTGCCCATAAGGACTGAATCTTTCTTGCAGTAGTCCAAACAAGGGTTCTTGGTTCGTGTGTTGTGCCTCATTTCTGTACGCACGTCACAGGTGTCCCGTAAGGCCCATTTTGCCATCCTAAGCCCGCTGTTTATTTCATTATGCCAACATTTCTGCCCGTTGTTTATTTCGTTATGCCATCCTAAGCGTCACATTGGTGGTTCATAACTTGCCATATATGAACCAATTACCAAAGTTAAAACAGCACACGATGAAGTTAAGAAACAAGAGCCGGCAGGAAAATGATCAGCACAAATCATTTTTTTTTCGAAAGCCACAGTACGAATTATTGTAAAAGGAAAAACTGAATATAATTATACAAAACACTATGGTTAGTGGCGCACTCAGGAGCCAGAGGTACGGAGTCAAAGGTGGCATGCTAAGACCCTGTTCGTTTCTTTTAACGCTAAATTTTAGAGGCCTCTAAATAAAGAGAATCTAGTACTAAATAAAGTCTAATGATAAAACCTTTTTACAGATGGGTACATCTTTACGAGACGAATCTAACGAGCCTAAGTAAGCTGTGTTTTGCTACAGTAATGTTACAGTAACTACCGTCTAACCACGGATTGCTTACCCTCATTAGATTCGTCTCGCGAATTAGACCAGGGGTTCTGCAGTTAGTTTTGTAATTAAACTTTATTTAATACTCTTAAATGATAAGATTCTTTTTTAAATCCCTCTAAATTTTAGACCCTTATGAAACGAACACCCCTGAACTTGCATGAGATGGCACGGAGTCAAAGGTAATGTTGGACGGTCATGGCGCACTCAGGAGTCAGGACGTCGCGGCATGTCCAGGGAAGGCGTTCGTGGAAGGCATCATGGTGTCGAACACGTGTCATCATCTCGTTTCTCCGCACCACTCCATGTGGCGATAATGCAGGCGGGTCGCCGTTGAGCTCCACTGCTACGCCACTGGGCGGCGACCTTCTCTGCTTTGCTTTTCGCCGCGCCAGAGCACAGCTGCCGCAAGATCTTTCTTGAGCCTGCGGAGATCCCTCTTCCGTTACCAGTCACCGGCCTCGCCAAGGCTAACAGCGATAGCACGAGGTGAGACGCCATGCATGGGTCCCTCGTCATACTTGCAGCTGACGAGCTCCCCCGTCCAGCAGCCATGCCGTCAACACCGCGGATTTGAAACAGAGAACGTGACCGGCGGGCGAACTCCACACGGCTACGCCATGCTTGCGGCCTCCAGCCGTCGTCTACCCAATACAGGAAACGACCAGGTCTAAGACTAATCGCAACAATAGACTGTAAAGCATCCTGATCTCTAAAAATAGAGGATATTTGCACCTGGACCCCTTGCAGCAGTCACCGTTAAACCGTCCCCTATTTTCCAGGTCGGGCGTTCCGTTCGCCAAACGTGGCGGGTGAAATCCCGTCTGCTAAATCGTCGCTGCGCCGCCGCCGCTTGCCCCGAGACGAGCCTCTCCCGCTGCGCCGCCACACGTGCCTCTCCCGCTGCGCCGCCGCTGCTTGCCCTAGCCTCGACGCCGAGCCGCGACGCCGCCGCCACGCGCTTGCACCAGACGACGAGCAGGGCAGCGCGCCGGCGTGCCATTCGAGTTCCACACCATCGCGAGGCGGCCCGGGGGACACCGTGAATAACACGGCGGCGGCGGACGTGCCGGGGAAGCGGCACGGCGAGGCCGTGGGCGTGCACTGGCTGCACATCGGCCTCCCCCGTCGCGCCGTCTCCGCCTCCCCATGATCCCATCCCTGGACGCGCCTCCGCCGCCGTGGCAAGACCGCCGTCAGCGTGTTTGCTTTCTTGGCTTCAAAAGACAGATGATTTGCCTGCTACTCGATTTGCGTAGAAAGGGATGTGGGCTGTTGCGTTGCTGCTGTTGCCTGTGTGCAGAGGAAGGAAGAAGCTATCTCGACGCCGCCTCCACCTGCCGCCTCCAACATCAAAAACCAGGTAATTTTTATGGTCAGTGCACTGTGGTCTGTACTGAATCTTGCCTGCTAGTTGATTTGCCTATGGATTGGCAAGAACTTCATATATGATGTTTTACTAGAAAAGCATAGAAAGGCAAGAACTCAAATTTTGAAGGATATATAAACTGAAGATGATTTTACTAGGAAACACACGCATATGTGATGATTTTCTGAAGTTTTGGTACTGAATTTTGAAGGATATGTAGACTGAATCTGAAGTTTTCAGGTAGAATACCAATTAAATGTTCAGGAGCTATATGTTCACTTCTATGAACATTTGTAAGCTCACAATTTGTTGCTTTATTATAGGAAAAGAAAGAATGCAATTGTTAGCTGATATCCTTATTTCATTTCAAAGTTGCAACTATTGTCTCTTCTCTCTCGGCTGAAACCAATCTGTAGCAATCGTCTCTTGGCTCTGTAGCACATGGAGTTTCCTCTAGTTTTACCTCTTGGATATTATCAGTTAAATAACAGTTGATTATGCAGCACATTTACATTTAAATAGGTGCTGTGCGTGCTTGCTTCTTGGCTGAATGCGCTGCTGCTACCTGTGTGCTTGCTTGCTTGGCTGGAAATATTGCTAGCTGCTACTCTGAACATTCAGTCCATCTGACTCTATATTGTGTTGTGGCCTGCACTCTGAACATTCAGTCCATCTGACTCGATGGTATTTGGCTGGCTTCTTCTTCTTCTTTTTAATTCTGCTAGGTGTAGTTCTTAGATTTATTTTCCCTGAAGATATACTTGTTCGTTGCGATGCTTCGATGGAAGCCATAATTAAAATCTGGACGATTTGAATCTAAGAAAATGTTCAGATGTACAATACAAAAATGGATGTGTGCATGACTGATGGCTTCAAGATCTCTTCTTTTTTACACAAGTTATCTTTTAGGCTATAGCTTCATTTACACTTAACCCTGCATATGTATCCTGGCATATGTATCTCTTGTTAATTTGTGTCTAGTATAACACTTTCATACTGAACTTTTCATATTTTGTACTTCTTTGTATCACTCATATTGTTAGCAATGAACTGCATGTTTTCAAGGAAGAGTCTTTCATGCCTGCCTGTGGTCTGTATATTTCCTGCCATCTCTTTGCAGCTGTACAAAATTGATTGATTTGTCATGTGGTCTCTCAATCTGTGAATGAACCACTCCAGAATTGGGTTGTGGACTGTAGTTGGTCAATCTGTGAATGAATCATTTGTCAATCTGTGAATGCCATGCCATGCCAAGCACTCGATCAATTTGTTGCTACTGGGTTGTTCAGAAGTCATTTTTATTATAGCAGGATGCATATTTTGTATGCTCAATCGTATCTGCAAAAAAATTAATCAGGATGCATATTTTGTAGGATGGATGATTAATCAGGAGCGTCAGTCACTATCGATAGAAGAAATGTGCTGGCAAAACAGAGGAGTCTCCACCTCCAAGGAACCAAGAAATGTCCGGTATTGGCAACACATCAAGAAGCACACGCACATCAGCGAATCTTTGCCGGAGCACACGAGCACCACGCATTCGCGCATCGCAAGGAAGCGAGCACACGAGAGCACAACACCTTGGGACGAGAGCAAGCGAGAGCACAGCAGCATACGAGCCGGAGCAAGGGCGGCGCCGGGGCCAGCGCCGAGCCGGAGCAGGGGCGGCGCCAGAGCAGGGCCACGCCGAGACGGAGCAAGTGCGGCGCCGGAGCAGGGCCGCGCCGAGCCGGAGCAGGGGCGGCGCTGGAGAGCGCGGGAGGCGGCGGCTGCCGGATGGAGGAGCTGATACAGGAGCCTGTTGCAACAAATTGGATTTTAGAGTCTGGAATCTTTTAGAGGAGATATAGAATATTTTTTTAGAGGGAGAAAAATAGAGTTCACTGCTGCTGTTAGTCTAATACTCCCTCCCCCAGGGGTGCTCACCATTTCAAATAGCGACCACCTCAGACCCTGGGCGGCCGGCGGCGGCCACTCTCTCTGCTTCGTCGCTCGGTTCGCCAGAGCACCGCTGCGTCCGTCCTGCCGCAAGATCTTTCGTGTGTATGCGTAGGTCCCTCTTCCCTGCCCAGTCAACGGCCTCGCGAAGCTAACGCCAATAGCACGAGATGAGACGCCATATATAGGTCCGTCACCATGCTTGCCGACGAGCTCCCCATGACCCGTCAGCCATGCACTCCAATCACTGATTTCATGCCTGTCCGTGTCCGTGGTGGCCAATCAATGGAGTCTCGGAGCTGCGCCGGCATACGGATGCCATTCCACCGCCCCCGAGCACCTTGCATGGTGACAGCGCAAACTGTTTCACATTGATATTCAAATGGACAAACATCATATACATCATGTGAATGTGGAACAGGTTACACGTCTATGGCAAATAATCACCTCTCACCATCTCTTTGCGTCATTACCGTTCTAATTTGCCAAGTCTCGAGTTGATAAGTTTGGAGAACTCAAAAAACATAATACTCTCAAATTGATTGAAAACGAATGCAAGTGATCGATATGGACATCTCTGTTTTGTTGATTGGTATCCATGGGCCAACAAATCAAATCTTTTCATTTACTTTTCCATAGTACATATAACTCTATGTTAGAAGTGACACCCACTTCTCATAATAATGATGCCCTTCTCTTTTCTAGAATCTAAGACTCAACTGCATCTATATATGCATGCCTCGCTCAATTCCCCCTTCTCGTGCTACCACACTAGCAACAGTCGATGTATCTTGTATGTACATGAACCAATAGTATTGCAAGATATATTAGTGCAATAGTTGACACCCTCGTATAGCAGAGTTGCACAGGATAACAACAATAGAGAAAACTATTTGGAATGGAAGGCACTGGGATAATACATCCTAGG
This sequence comes from Eragrostis curvula, assembly GCA_007726485.1. Classification (NCBI taxonomy): domain Eukaryota; kingdom Viridiplantae; phylum Streptophyta; class Magnoliopsida; order Poales; family Poaceae; genus Eragrostis; species Eragrostis curvula. The sequence goes on along the minus strand of RWGY01000342.1, from coordinate 58,850 downwards.
AGCCATATAAGGCTGACTCCAACAACAGACAGCCATTTTGGATAGCCAAATGAACATTTGCATTGTGCGTACAGTAAAACAGGAGGCCGTTTTTGTTCATGTCTCCAACAGACAAGATGCATATGCAGAGGCAGTTCCTCCTGGTCGTCCAGTCAGTCCCCGCGCTCGCCATGCTCGTTCCCTGCGCCGCCGTTCGCCTCGCGTGCAGCCGCAGCCGGCACCGTGCTGCCGCTGGTCCGTCGCGTATACGCAGAGGCAGCATACCCGCACGTCGCGCGCGGCGCCGGAGCATACCCCGCGTGCTGCCGCCGTCCCATGCCCATGCTCGTCCGTCGCGCCGCCGCTTGCCTCGCGCAGCAGCTCGCCCCGCGCCTCCTCCGCGTTCCGGCCAAACGGAGGGAGAAGAGGGGAAACCAAGGGGAGCACGCGCATCACCTCGCCGGCGCGGAGCTCGGAGACGTTCGTGTCGACGATAGGGAGGCCCGAAAGAGGGAGCTCGACGGAGGTGTGGCAGCGACGGTTCAACGGCGGCAGGGAGAAGACCCAATCCGGCGATCTGGGCTGCATATTCAGAGGGAGACGGAGTCAGAGAGGTGCGCGAGCTCGATGCGAACTTCTGGGTGCAAGGAATTAAGACAGGGCTCGCCAGGTTGGGCGGAATCGACGACAGAAGCGGCGATGGTCAACTGGCGGCCATGTCGACGATAGGCTTCGATTCCTCGGTTGGGCGCGCCGCTCGCCCGTTCCTCCAGCTTGTCCCCGCGGGCGCCGACCATCCGCGCCGACCAAGGCGATCCACAGCACCAAGTGGCGTTGTCGCGCAGGCAGGCAAGCTCGCGCGCGGCGTTGCGGGCTGGCGCACATCCACACGACGCGCGCCACGGCCTCCGCTCTCCGCCCCGCCCCGCGTGCCGCGCCAGCAGCCCCGCCTCCTCGCATGCCGTGCTCGCATCCACGCGACCCGCCGGCAGCCCCGCCTCCCCGGTCTGCTCGTCGATTCCCGTTGGAATCCCGGCCGCCTCCTTCCCCACATGTTGTCCCTCACTGCCGGATGCGCGCCAGTTCGATTCCAATCGAGGAAGAGGATGGCGCGCGCCGGGGCGCAGCCGCCGCGGTGGGCTGCGTGTGGGCGTGGGTGCGGAGGGGCATCGAGGAAGAGGAAGGCGGGGCGTGGAGGCGGCGCCGCGCGGGGCGGAGAGCGGAGGCCTGGCGTGGAGGCGGCGCCGCGCGGGGCGGAGAGCGGAGGCCTGGCGCGGGGGCGGACACGGCGGCGGCGTGCTGGCCTCCTCGAGCTGGGGGAGGAGGAGTAGGACCTGGACCACGCTGGCTCCTCCGCCGAGCACTTCCGCGTCGTCGACCTCGTCCGCTAGTGGGCAACTACCTCGCCATCGCCGCCCGGGTCCTCGCCTCCGACGCGCGAGAGATTTGCATTGGAGGAGAGAGGCGATGTATTTTTACATCGTCTCTCTCCTGGGAAGGCAGAATGGCTGTCGCTTTGCATTACCTGTTGGAGTTTGATTTGGTAATGCACAGTGTCTAATATGATGCAAAAATAGCTTTGCATTGCATTGTTGAAGTCAGTCTAATGATGTGCTACTTTTGCATTCACCAGGGATGGTCGCTAGCGACCACTCCTGGGGTTGCTTGGGCAGTTGGATCGCGACCGAGCGGCACAAAACAAGCCGACGAAAGTGATAGAGGAGAGCGGTATGGGCCTGTAGGCAGCAGAGTTACCACGGCCCAGCTGTCGCTGAAGGCCTGCTAAGAAAATGGAGCCCGTCGCGAGGAATGAAGAAGGAAACGGCGCACGAGTTCATGCTCGTGTGTCCGTGTGTGTCGAGTACGATGGCATGCGCGTATATGTGCGTGCATTCGTGTCCATGGTCTAGATATTGAGTCTAGCATGTCGTGCGGCGTATGCTATCAAGTTTGTTAAGACATGTCATGGATGGCTGAGTCGTTTGGACGTTGGAGTCTGCAGCGGATGGGGAATGCGAATTGCATGGCTCGCGATAGGATGGAGACCGGTTGCTCACGGAGAGAGTTTATTTGTGGCTCATGAGGGCTGTGCGTGCGCGCGGTGATTGCTGGAGTGGTTGGCGTGGGCGCTGCGTCGGCCATGTAATCTCTGTGTTTTTCTAGTGGAGTGAGCCCAGATAGAGTCCGTTTGGCGGCCGCAGCGTTCGGGGCGCCTGGGCGCGCGTGAGTGTATTCTTTCCTGGGTTCCAACATCGTCTCCCCGAGACAGGAAATATAGCGTCCGATCAGATGGTTTACACGACCCAAGGGGTGGTCACTATATCAAACTAGCCCTTCAACCCGTGCGCCTGCACGGGCTAGTTAAGTTTGTTGAAAATTGATTGCATCTTTAAGATTTTGGATCTTGGCAAGGAGTGAATATGTTTACTTCGTACAACACTATTTTATTGTGGTTACTAAGGATCTAATTTTTCTATTATATGGGAAATACATCTTCAGAACAAAAACTCGCGGCCTTGTTTAGCCATATTCGAATGCTTTATAATACATCTAATTTTTCTATTATAGTACATAGCAACTATGTTTGCTTTATAATTTGTCATACATTGTTTAGCCATATTTGAATGCTCTTTTGTCATAGTACTTAGCCTTCAAACTTTGAAATATGGAACATACAAAATAAGGAAAATGTTTCGTTTATATATTGTTCTCACTCGCGTGCAAATGTCTAGCTATACACTTTCGTTGATCCGGCACTATGGCAAGTTCTTCAATTGTTTCTACCGCATCATTCTGATTACCTGTCTCCACTGTGTTGATTATTATATAGTTGAGTTCCTAGTTTGGATTTCACTAACCTCTGTTGTGGTTCTCCTTACCTCCAGTAGCTACTGTGATGCGAGGTTACTGAAACACCCGTGTGAAGAATGTTTCTTAATTTATTCTTTTGTTTGTCAATAACAAATTAACAATTGTGACATACATATCTCCTATTATTATTGGTGTTTTACTATCTGGTGATCTTCTCAGCTTATATATAAATATGTACTTTTTGTTGGTTGGAACTTTTCACAGTTTTGAAAATAGACCAAATCCTTTTCTTGGGCAATATACCTTCTCTAGCAAAAACGCTAATATTTTAATAGATAGACAATATACCTTCTCTGTGATGAGCACGTGGGTGTCCTTCTGATCTCTCCATACACCGGCCTCGCAAGTCAATGGCGATAGCACAAGGTGAGACGCCGTGATGTTTAGAGCTATTCCGTCAAGTAGCTAGCAGCCATGCCCTCTGGTCATGGTGACGAGAGGCCTCGGCGAGTCCCTGGTGGTCTCAAATCCACGACAGTGGAGGCTGATCTATGTACGTAGTCGCCGAGCCGCGCGCGCTGGCTCAAGGATGCAAGTCCGCTGCCCCGAGCACTTGCAGGGTGACAGCGCCAAGTCCAAGTGCGGACATCGTCGACACTGATACTCAAATTCAAATGGGGAAACAACGTATACATCATGTCGATGTGGAACATGTGCTTGTATAGCTCAATATGGCCAATCTTTGCCTCTCACCATCTATTTGCTTAATTTCCGTTCTTTGCCAAGTTTCAAGTTGGAGCGTTTGGATACCTCAATAATTTATGTGTTGGTGTTTTCAATGTCAACTACCGTTATCAGACCAATATCGATATGTTTGTGCCCACATGACTTCTTTTCTGATACCTATGTTATCTCCGATACCGTAATCATTTCTGACATTATCGTTTCCAGTTCTGATTCCGTGGAAAAACTATACAAGTGAAAGTGATTAAGAATATTTTCTGATCATTTCTGACTGTTTTCATCCATATCAAAAAATGCATTACTGAGTACTCTTGATTTTAATATATCATAAATTATCAATGTGGACGCCTATGTTTATTGATCGGTACCCACAGTCCCACAGGTTTTAGTAACCTGTTGAATCTTTGCGTTTACTTGTACAATAGTACATCTATATAAATATACTAGCAAAAGTGCCCGTGTGTTGCCACGGGCTGACGGAAAAACAATGTACAAATAAATTTAATGAACTTCAGTTTTAAAACAAAATTTTATTGGAACCGTTCAAGTAAATATTTGAAAGAGACTCATGAAAAATATTTTGATTCAGCAATAAAAACACAGCTAGGAGAATTCATTTTGAAAGTACTATTACCATAAAACTTTCGTGGTCGAAGAGGTCAATCCAGGAAAATCAAGTTCAATGAGGATGGACACAAGATGCCACACACTGCTCGATCTAGAGCCGGATCCATCGGCCACCGGCCCAAACCTTTGTGGCAACAAAGAACCAAATTTGGGTTTGCTCGGATCTTACGACGTCTCAGCGAATCGTACGACACGGGATGACCGAGGGAGCGTGTACAGAGGTTCGTTCCGGCGCAAAGTTTATATTCTCGACAAAAATAGGAGTAAACTAAAGGATCATTTGCTAACAATATTTGACCACACAAAAATGGAATAACAGTTGTGGAGCTTTATCAGTTTGGAAGAATGGGTCAATCTAATAAATCGTGCTTCACATCATTGTACAACTTATAAATCTCATTCATGATCAGTATAAACCTACAAGAAGATCAATACATATTGAGTCCGACGAAAGAACTATCAGATTTGGACGGCCTTGAAAAGGTAGGAACCCTCGTAGCTAATTTTAACCATTTCTGAGTGCATAACCGCCAGGAATTGCCATTCCAGCCGACAGGAAAGCCTAAATGAACAATAAAAAAATACAATTGTATGTTCCTTATTTCATTATTTGCATACACAGTTCTCAACATCAATTACACCATCATTATTCTGAACAAATGGCGCATCACATAAGAAAGTACAGGCAAAGCTTAAGATGGCAATCCACATTTTGCAGAGGTGCACACAACCATGAATTCACAACCCTGAAAGCAAACATAATTTGAGCAAAGCCCAGACCATTGATCTTCACAGATTCCAGAATCCAAAGTAGAACGAAGCCTGAGAAAATTTCAGAGAAAAGTTAAGTTTAACAGAAGAATTCAATGCATATTTGCATGAAGTAAAGAAGTCTGATCAAATTTCAGACACAAGCACGGTGGTTGAACCTATTTTCGGCACCACAACTCATGTACATTATTGTTTATTGAGAGTTTACCTGAGAGCTAGGGAGACAGCTACGGAAACAAATTTCTACTAAGTATAGAAGCAACTCATAGTATCTATTGCTGCAAGAAACAGACAGAGCAGCATGTATTGCACTAATCATTCTGCCATCAGCAATCCAGAGGCAAAATTACAAATAATATTACAGTAACCACTCTGCAATCAATCAGCATGTAGCAACAACAGAAGACGTTAAGAACTGCAATCAGCAACCCAGAGGCAAAGGCAGGCACAGGGCAATATAACACTAAGTGAGCAATGTTGCTATAGTAGGACCAAAGTGAGCATTGTGGAACACAAAGGCTTAAAATTCATTGCAAGCATCAAGTGAATTGCCTTGCCACAAATAAAATGAATTGATTGATGGACCATTTATGTTGTCATATCACACCTTCATCAACTAATAGATTAGACTGCAACTCATACATGGGCTCAACTCAACAGATTCAGTACTAAAAATAAAGCACTAAATTCCTAAGGTGTCCTTTCAATATCAACCACTTTTATTTCTAGAGTACAAGATTTGTACCAGTGAATAGCATAATAGCTGAAATTAGATTAAATAGCTTAACCTCAGTTATTTCTAGAGTACAAGATTTGTATCTAATTAAGTAAAGAACAAACTTCAACTGAATAAGCGTTGTGTTGTAGCACAACATTTGGCTCACAAAATGTACTAAAGTTGTGCTAGCTACAAATGGTCAGCACCAAAAAATGTTTTGAAACGAAGCTTTTCTGTCTTGCCTATGAGAAGTGTCATCAAGAAAAAAAAATGCTAATGCTCACCTTCCTTCAAATCCATGCTGATGTCGAGTAAACTGTTCTGGCATAGATTAAGCACTACCTCGTTTGCTTGAACTGAACAACAGCCATTCCAAAATCAGAATTGAAGTTAGCATCGGGTAAAAATTCTGGACTCATAGAAGCTGCAAATATTGGAATGGAACAGACAAGGGTTTTTTTTCGAGCACTTAATTAAATCAGGGGAGTCCCCAACTCTGTAGATTTAACGACACATAATTCAAACACCTCTCAGAAGTTTAACTGTCGCTTCACAAAACAAAGAAATGTTTTTATTTTAGATTATTGGGACACAAAATTTCACTTTACTAAAAGGGGTATTCAGTGTCTTAAACTCTGAGAAAGGACCAACCTTCCATTCCACGCCACAATTGTTTTCACTGTAATCCAAGACTATCCAACGCTTGAAGAACTCATTCTGATCAACCACTGATGAAAGTATCAACTGTGGACGTAGAAGTTAGCTAGATTCAACGCTCTAGCAAAGCAGTTAGCTAGATTCTTTGTCATTAACCAGGAGTCACTGTGAACTGCAACCAGAGCCAACCAATCCTTCTCATTCACGCCATCTCTAGCAAAGTTGATTTACATCATGTAAAGATAAGATTTCTAGATAATTAACAACAACCTTATACCTAGCTGACAAACAGATTGCATAAGATTTGACTTAACAAGCATAATTTCACTACCAATGTAAATGGTGAAGCGATCGAACACGCCAGGGAGAAAGCGATCTCCTCGTTAAATCAAGGTGTCCTTGGGGAAGAAAAAATTATTTAAGCAAGAGCCAACCACTAATCTAATGAACAATGCATTCGCTTGAGCAAGGACATGATCGATCGTTATTCGAAGGATTTTTTTTTTACAGCCTGCTAGAAAGTAGAACATACCAGGTAACCGAGTCAAACGAACGACTCCTGCAAACCTAAGGAGCCGGAGACCTCACTTGACGCCGTCGCTGAAGCCGAACGCCGCCTCGCTCGCTGCCGCGGTCTCCTCGACGAGGTCCCACCGCCTTCGACAGCACCTCGCGGAGAGGCAGGGGCTTTGCTCCCACGGGGCGCCGTCCTCGTCGCGTCGGCCAGGACTAAGAGAAGTGCCGTCCTCGTCGCACAGGACCAGGAGGGGCGCCGCCCTGCCCAGGTGGCCGCGGGCGCACTCCACCCTGTCGGGCGCCCCTCCTCCCATGCGCCCTTCCTTCCACCAGGGTGGCGGCGGAAGCGCCAACTTGTGGTCCGGAGGAAGCGGCAGGTGCGGCAGAGGGGCCGTTGTCTAGATCTCGATATGCCTGTCGCCGGCGCCGGGGAAGCGTCGTTCTTGGGAGCAGCGGGGGAGAAGTAGGCATTGGAGTAGGTAGAGGTGGTGGAGGAGAAGTAGGGCGCCGCGCGGCAGGGGCGGAAGGCCTCAACGGGGAGGCGGGGAGGGGAGGGGAGGGGCGGGGCCGCGGCCCGCGGAGATGGAGGAGGCGAGGATGGCAGAGGAAGAGGGACGGCGCGGTCGAAGAAAAATAGAAAAATCAGCGCGCGTGAGCAGGTCCCACCTGTCGGCGCCGAATTTTCACGGTGGGAGGGAGCGCGACGCACGAAGAAATAGTGGAGTAGGAGTAAAGATATGCCTCGCTCTATTCCCAATTCCAGCGATCCTACAGTAGCAACAGTTAGAGCCCTGTGTGTTCGGAAGATATATGGGGCTGTTCGTTGCTTTAGCATTTAGCATTTAGACCTATCATATCAAAGAGAATCTTATTATTTAAAGTACTAAATAAAATTTAATGACAAAACCTTTTTACAGATAGGTACATCTTTACGAGACGAATCTAACGAGCCTAATTAATCTATATTTTGTTATAGTTATGCTACAGTAATGCTACAGTAACTTACCTACCCTCGTTAGATTCGTCTCGCGATTTAGATCAGGGGTTCTGCAGTTAGTTTTATAATTAAACTTTATTTAATACTCTTAAATGACAAGATTCTTCCCTCTAAATTTTAGACACGGTGCTACTGGATCGTGTAGCAAAGAGTTGGCCCGTGCACGCAACATACATGCCGAACTAAGGCCCTGTTCGTTTCTTTTAGCGCTAAATTTTAGAGGCCTCTAAATAAAGAGAATCTAGTACTAAATAAAGTCTAATGATAAAATCTTTTTACAGATGGGTACATCTTTACGAGACGAATCTAACGAGCCTAAGTAAGTTATGTTTTGCTACAGTCATGATACAGTAATGCTACAGTACTATCGTCTAACCACGGATTGTTTACCCTCATTAGATTTGTCTCGCGAATTAGACCAGGGGTTCTGCAGTTAGTTTTGTAATTAAACTTTATTTAATACTCTTAAATGATAAGATTCTTTTTTTTTAGACCCCTCTAAATTTTAGACCCCTATGAAACGAACACCCCCATATACTAAACGCAGTGGTTGACAACTTGACATTTTCATTCATAAAAGAGTTGCACAAGGAAGAACTAAGGAAAAAAAAGAGAGAGCTAATCGGAATGTAAGGCACTGGGAAGACTGATCTAAGTTTGTGGGCTCTCTGTTGCGGTTACTGTAGTCCAATATGTGGCCGAGCTTCAATATTTGAAGCAAATTATATCTCCAGCGTAGCAAGGGCAAACCCTTCATCCCGCTGTCAACTTCTTGTTTGAGTTCTGAATGCCTGAAGCAAGGAAAGTGGTTTTACACGCTGTTGTAGAGATTTGCAGAAAGCAACACGAAATGCAGTGAACGTTGCAGTGATGGAGGCTACTGTACTGGATACTTGTACATGATCTACACACCATCTTTCCATCAATTATACTCATGTTTCTTTTGAAAAAAAGAAGAAGAAGAAGGTTGAACCAAGTTTGAAAACGTGACATAAAAAATTAGATCCAACAGTATGCCTCTACTGCCTTATGACCCCAATGACCATTGACATCAATTAATTCACCATCCTAAAACAGTGGACACTCAAATCGAGCCACGTGTGAAGGATAGCAGAACGTTTGTTGTGTTGTGTTGTGTTGTCTTGGACATGGTGGTGTTGGGTCATCACGTCATCCGGTTTATGCACCGACCGGAGATCGGCTCCAGCGAACCTAAGACCTTGTGCCGCCGGCGCCGCCTCGCGCGTCCACGGCAAGGCACAAGACAGCACCCCTAATCGGCAACAATGGAGCGGATACCTCATGTGGTGGCGAAGGTGTTCGTGGACAAGGCCGAGCTGCTCGAGACGGCACAGGACGGAGCGAGCCCGCGACATCCGTGCATCGCGTAGCGTCAGCACTGAACAAGCAACGATCTTGTGAGACGAACGGGCGGCCGTGCCGGCCGAAGAGGCCCCTTCTGGGCGTCGGCGTTTAAGGCATTGAACGCGCCCGTGTCGTACGCTGGAATGGAAACCTGCTCTCTCCGCACCGACGCCAACCCATCGTCTCTCCTAGACAGGAAACGACCAGGTCTAATTAATCCTCGCCGTGAGTGTCCGATCGGACGGATTGCATCCACTCAAGGGGCTGTCGCTATTAGAAGTAGCGACCACCCCCGAACCTGCGCAGCGACATCCTCTGCTTCGTTTCTCTGCTCGCCGGAACAGCGCTGCGTCCCCGTTGCAGCAAGATCTTCTGTGAGCTCGCCGAGTCTCTGCTGCCCTGCCTTGGATTCTTCAGGCTACCCAGCCATTGGCGCGCGACAGCACGAGGTGTGAGCCGTGCAGAGCTGCCAGATGACAACGTTCACATGCATCTCCCCATCAAGCCACAATGTGCTCCAGTCATGGCGACGAGATTTTGACGAGCGTCCCTGGCGGCCTCAAAGCCGCGAGCGTGGAGTGGAGGCAGCTCTACGGAGTCGTCTAGCCGCGCCGGCTCACGGATGCCATTCCACCGACCGGAGCCCTTGCAGGGCGACAGCGCCGAGTACATTTACGTGTTGGTATAGTTCTTTGCCCAACTTTGTAGTGGTAGGTTCGGATGATCTTTGCATTTACTTGTACAATAGTGTATGTAACTTTTTGTTAGAAGCCGTCGTACCCACTTCTCACAAATCATCATGGCATTCCTTTTTCTAAAATACAAGACTCAGCTGAAGCTATATATAGAGCTCTCGCTCCATTCCCCTTTCTTGTGATTCTACAGTAGCAATAGTTGGAGTCCCGTGTCCGTGGGCATGTCTTGACGGACATGTATACGCCCCACAATTAAGAGGATTTTTACAGTCCCCCATACTAGGTAGTATTATTAGACAATACTAACTAGTATTCTTAAGGGTAGTTTGGGACATGAAGTATTTTGAAGATTAATTTACGGGAAGTATTTAGGTCAGCAAAATCGTTTTTATCGGGTTGGCCCAATTCATGGTTATTATTTGCGGCCCAACCAGGCCCAGTAGCTAAGTGTTTGCATAGGCCCATCATTTTTTCCCAGAACGAGTCGTTCTTCTTCCTCCTTGAGCAGACAAGCACCGGACGCCATTAACGTCGGGGTGAGCTCGGGCATCAAGGAGGTTACACCGCACCAGCACCATTGGATGTGTAAAATGGATCCGCAACTGTATTTTCTTCCTTCTCGGGCAAGAAATTTCAAGAAGTTCGAACTAATATATGCGGATTTTTGCTCACCCAGACAACCCCTTTCACCAGATTATATTTTTTCTCTTGATGGAACAATTTTGTGTGAATGGAACAATTAGTTTGGATTATTTATTATGAAAAAATTGTTAGTTTCTGCTGGTACTCTGATCGTCACATGCTGGCCGGACGGGAGCGGGGTTGGCGACGGAATTGCTCGGTGCCACCAGGTAGTCCGGGCTTCTCAAGACGCCTGTTGATGGCTGGATTTGCCAGCGGCACTCGTCGGAACCGAAGGGGGCGGCAGGGTGGTAGTCGACGGGATGACGATTTGCGGCGGCGGCGGCTTAGTAATGATGAACCCTAACTCGTGTACGAATAGAAGCCACAAATTACTCGCCGTTAAAACAACTGATTACTGTTACAATAATTAGTTTGTCATCCCCCCCCCCCCTCCCCCATTTTAACCTCGCTCTAATAATATAATTACTATTATGACATGAATACTAGCTAGTACTGATGAAAGAGAGTCAATCAATTTAAACCATCCGATCATAAATACTAGCTAGTATCTTTAAATAATACTAGTTAGTATGGGGGACCGTAAAAGTCCTCACAATTGATGTTGACATACATAGAAGAGTTGCAAAACAGAACGGAAGTACATAGAGAGAATTAATGGGAATGGAAGGAATTGGGAGGAATCATTCGAGGAGCCACGTGATGTCATGCCCCCTTCATGCCGAGTTTGGTTCGATGATAGCATCACCTTGATCTTGCCTTGATAAGACCAGTGGATGAGCTTCCCAGCTTCGGGGACTGTTGAGGGGATGGGCTACATTTGTTGGTTCTCTTACAAGAAGGTTACGAAGCTCTTGCTTTGCTGCTCGTAAAGATGTTGCAGGGGCGACGGCCGAGCACAAACAAGAACAGCCTTGCGCGCCAGACAGAGTTATGTTATTGGCCGGCAGCTGCGTCAAAGCTGTGTGCTTGCCAGTTCACTCTTTGATGCGGTATTTCTGGAATGATCTACTGGCAAGGATTCTCTTCTACAAATTGCCAGTCGTGGGTATGTATTTGATCCTAGTTGTCCAGGTTAAATATGCTTGACTGAAACTGCCTGGTAAAGCCACCAATTCATCATCTGATCTTGTTGGAGAAAATAATCAGTTACATCAATTCCATTGAAATAAGCTATATCAATAATCCGTGAATTATAACGTTCGTTAGGCATTGTATGAACAGATTAACATAGTAGGCATGCATAGTTCACATGTGACATCGCCGAACTTTGCCACGTCCCAAATTAGGCATGTTGGGGGTACATGTATCCTCTGTTATTACCGAAATTTAGGCGACATTGAAATTAGTACTAACAGCTCTACTTCCTTATGACCCCAATGAACGTTGACATCAATTAATTCAACATCCTAAAACAGTGGACACTCAATCGAGCCACATGTGAAGAATAGCAGAACGTTTGTTGTGTGTTTTTTTTTTTAGAGTTTAACGTTGTTGTGTTGTGTTGTACATGGGGGGTGTTGTGACAAGGGTAATTAACTCGTTCCTTGACAAGGCCCTGCTCAAAGGTGTCGAATGCGTGTTGTACGCCGGCCATCTGCTTTCTCCGCACCGACGCCATGCTCGCGGCCGCCAACCCATCATCTCTCCTAGACAGGAAACGACCAGGTCTAATCCGCATCGCACGAGTCCGATCTGGCGGATTACCGCGACCCAAGGGGCGGTCGCTATTTCAAATAGCGACCGCCCCCGAACATGGGCTTCGACCTCCTCTTCTTCGTTTCTCTGCTCAACAAAGCACCGCTGCGTCCTCATTGCAGCATCTTCCGTGAGCTTGCGGAGACTGCTGCTTCCCTGTCCTGGATTCTTTAGGCTGCCGAACCACAGCACGAGGTGCGACGCCGTGCAGAGCTGCCTGATGACCATGGTCGCTGACGACGTTCAGAGCTCCCCGTCAAGCAGCCATGCACTCCAGTCATGGTGACGAGATTCCAACGAGCGTCCCGCCTCAAAGCCGCTGCCGTGGAGTGAGCGGAGCGGAGGCCGGTCAACGGAGTCGCCAAGCCGCACCGCCTCACGGATGCCACTCCTTCGACCGGAGCACCTGCAGGGCGACAGCGTCGAGTGCACGTACGTGTTGGTATAATTCAATATGTCAGTAATCTTCGCCTCTCACAAAAATCTTTGCTGATAGCCGTTCTTTGCCCTGCTTCCAAGCGGTAGGTTGGGATGACTCCATGCCCATTTTGTTCCCTTTTTATAAACCAGACCAGATACTCTCAATTTGTTGAACCAATGCAAATTATCAATGTGGACATGTCTACTAGTTGATCGGTACCCACATGAGTCCATTCTTTGCATTTACTGTACAATAGTACATGCAACTTTTTGTTAGAAGAAGCCACACCCACTTCTCAGAAATCATCACCCCCTTTTGTTTTCTACTCGGCTGAATCTTTATATAGTTGCCTCGCTCTATTCCCCATTCTCGTGAGCTAGAGTCCCATGTCCATGTGTCTTGCAAGATATCTATAAGCATGCAAGAATTGCACAACAGAACGAAGTTACATAGCGAGAACAATCGGAATGGGAGGCTCCGGGAAGCCCCATCTGAGGATGCATATGATGCCCTGCTCCCTTTGCGCCGAGCTTGGTTCAACGAGAGCCAAGCATTGATCTCTCGTCAATCATTTTGGTGGGTGAGCTTCCCAGTTTCGGGGGCGGTTGGGGTGATGGGCTGCTGTTGTTCATGGTCAGTCAAGAAGCATAAAAGGCTGTTGCTTCGCTGTTCGTGAAGATGTTTCAGGGGCGCCAGCCGAGCACAAACAAGAACAGCCTTGCGCGCCAGACAGAGGACATACAAACACCCCTTGCTCTAATCTTTCTTCTCACGAATCTGCACTTGCATCAGTCATGTGAACACATACTTCTTGCCTGACACGTATGGTCTGATAATCGCAATGGTGTCATCTGGCATGCATACAAGGGTTTGCACAATAGAATATGCTAGCGAGAGCCCTCACTGGGATCGGAATGGAAGGCATCGGGAGGACTCATCTAGAAACAATCTGTAGACTTTTCACTCCCACTGCAGAGCTTGCTTGGCACTCTTTCCTTCCTCGACACTGAGATGGTGCCACCTGGTACGGCTCTCTCGTATGGCCCTCTCGCTTGGAGGCTGCCTGGAGGGATGCTGGTCGCGATCGAGGAGTATGCTTGACACTGAGTTCCTAATCGCCAAATCCATCAAAGCGCAGGCAGGCACGTTCATCGCATTGATTTGTATCTGCTGGATTGTTGATGATATTTTAGTTTTTCTAGCCGAGGGTTTGCAATTAAACAGCTCTAGTTCTTGCACCATCAGGTGTAAGCATTAGTCGGGAAAACTTTCCCTCCTGGCAGAAACAAATGACAAAAGCTATGGGACAGTCGGGCTATATGCTATTACCTTGGTATAGCAGTGAAATAACAACGTATGTGAAATAATATTTGCCTTGAAAGTACCGCTGAAGCAAAAGTAGTGCTACGACTGAAGCTTGAGCGAAAGAAAAGAAAATTCAAAGCCAGAGTTTGAGTAATATATAGATGACATGTAATTTATCCCTTGTCAAAAGGCACACTCACTAGGACTTCAGTCCTTGCCAACCATATATATCCCACACTTTCTATAGCTAGCATCCTGTGATTCCACTACATCTATATATAAAGACTGGCAATTTGGCATGCATATAAAGACGGGTTGCACAATGCACAGTGACAGTACAAGTGCTCTAGCAAATAGGAATGGAAGGTATCTGGAGGACAAGTTCCAGAAGATGAAGTGAAGCTTGCACTTCACTAGCTGTAATAGCAGGTCTAGTTCTTGCAGGTCTAGTTCTTGTAGGTTACCATACATTCATATAGCTACAAGCAGGTCTAGTTCTTGCACCGTCCGGTGTCAGCATGTAAGCTGAGGATTACAAGCATGTGTATACACTACCTGATTCGGATCAACAGATAGACTGCAGCTTATGAATTCGGCCACTCCAAGCTTTTTCAATTTGAAGAAATTAGTAATGATCGCTTTTGCACGGTTATTATATATATTGGTATTTCAGACTATTTTTCTGTAATGACAATGTTAGGTAATTTTAAAAATATGTTGATGGTATTTTATTTATTCACGATGGCAGTACTGGGTAATCTTTTAAAACAAGTGGAGGGTATTTTAGACCATTTTTCATTACGACAATGGCGGGTAAATTTTTGTTCTGTTTTTCTCTAACTATAAATTTTCCCATGTGTTACTATGGGTACGTAATAAAAAAATTTACAGACAAGAAAAGGTGTGTGACAAAGGACCAATGTTAATAGCCATAGTCGAATTGTTGCAGTTACTTGTACAATAGTACATGTAACTCATTGTTAAAAAGGCACACCCACTTCTCACAAATCATCATGTCCTTCTGTTTTATAGAATTTGTTGCTCGGTTGCATCTATATATACATGCATCGCTCTGTTCCCAAATATGGTGATCCACAGTAGCAATCGTCGCAGTCCTGTGTGTATGAATCAGTTGTCTTAGAAGATATATACTAAACGCAATGGTTGACGTTGTCATGCATAAAAGAGTTGCACAAGAAAGAACGACAAAAACGAGAGCTAGTCGGAATGGTAGGCATTGGGAGCACTATCTGAATATGTGGGATCTCTATTGCGCTTGCATTGATCCGACTTGTGGCTAAACTTCCCATCTTCAGTGATAATATTGCCATGGAACAAAAAATATAAAGAGAAAAATGTAGCCAAACTGGTCATGGAAGAAAAAATGGTACTAGTTGAGTCGATCATAATATTGCCATGCCATGAGTAGTTTTGGGCATTTGGGGGAAAGGCAGCACTAGTTTATGAGAGAAGAAACAATCTATTTGCTTCAGATTGAATTATGAATGTTTGAAGCAAATGATATATTCATAGTAGCATGTGCCATTCTACATCCTGCCATCAAATTCTTGTTTGGGTTCTGAATGTCTGAAGCAAGAAAAATGGTTTTGTACAATATTGCAGAGATTTGCAGAAGCAACGCGAAATGCAGTGAACTTTGCAATCACGGAGTTATACTTCTACATTCCAAAACACATCGTTCCATCAATTACTCGTGTCTTTTTCAGAAAAAAAAGGGGGAACCAAATTTGAACCTGACATTAAAAATTTAAACTATAAGCATGCCTCTACTTCCTTGTAACCCCAATGAACGTTGACATCAGTTAATTCAACGTCCTAAAACAGTGGACACTCAGTCGAGCCACACGTGAAAAATAGCAGAACGTTTGTTGTGTTGTACATGTTGGACATGGGGGTGTTGGGTCATCACGACATCCGCTTTATGCACCGACTGGAGATTCGCTCCAGCGAACCTAAGCGTCTCCACGCCGATCGATCAGAGGGCCCCAGACCTTGTGCGGCCGCCGCCTCGCGCCCTCGCCCGTCCACGGCCAGGAACAAGACAACACCCCTAATCTGCAGCCGTGGAGTGGACACCTCATGTGGTGGCGAAGGGTGTTCGTGGACAAGGCCGAGTTGCTGGAGACGGCACAATGTCATGGTGCCCTCAGGACGGAGCGAGCCCGCGACATCCATCCATCGCTCAAGGCAAAGGTATCGCGCCGTGAGCACCGATCGATCAAGCGACGATCTTGTGGGAAGAACGGCCGGCCGCCGGCCGACGAGGCCCCTTCTGGGCGTCAATGTCTCAAGGCTGAAGCGTCTCCGCTTTTCGCAGGATCGAGTCGGTACGCACTGATAAACAGACGCAACAGTACAACATATAAAAAGCACAAATTAAGTCTTTAAGTTATTACATTAGTCTAATTAAAACAACGAGTAGCACAGCGAAAGTCGAAACGATACAAATCCAAATCCAAAAATAAAAGAGATACAAGCGCACGCGCTCACGATACAAGAAAATTCGCATCCAAAGCCGTGAAGATGCGAACTCGAGAGGAGATCACTCCTTAGTCTCCCAGTGGGCTGTCCAACCAAAAGGAAGCTGGCCATCCCACTGTCCACCTCCACCCGTAGAGTCAGGGATAAATGTGCTACCTGTAATAAAAACATAAAGAGCCAAACCCTGAGCAACTAATACTCAGCAAGACTTACCCGTCAACATGGCTGTCTACAGCCGAATCCTAATATGCAATGCTAAAAAAAGGTGGCTGACTCAATAGCATAACTCGCACTAATTACTTGATCATTTTTTTCAAGTTTTATTTTCACGTTAAACACTTATCCAGTAAAACAGTGTACATATATCTAAAACAGATATAAGGTAACAATACATCATATAAGCAGTATACAATAAAGAGATATAAATAACAGTATTAGTCATCATCATCAAGCATATCACACTACGATGTGACGCAGTGAGCAAGGTTGCTCTTGACCGAGAACGGCGGCAACGATGTACATCCTGCAGGAGAAAAACCTGACCACACGACGCACACGCGTAAAGTCGCATGCGGCAACCGTTTGCAAGGGTCCCCCTAGAGCTGGCTGGGTCTCACACCTCCCGAGAAAGGCCTTTTCGCACGGTCCCCGTCCCAGACGTACGCCCCGATTTGGAAGCATCATTTCTCTCCCGAATACCAAGATAGAAAATGCAACTATCTGCGAGACACCAGGGCAACCCAAGCTACTAAGTTTACTAGGCCCATAGAAACACTAGCATGTGATCAGTACGTTCGAACTTGCTCAACAGGGCCAACAACAGACGGTCCTTAACCGACACAGACAGGGCTACCACCGTGAAGGCCCAGCCTTCTCCAACCATCCTACACAAATAATTCCTCGTCCGGTCTCAACAAATCCTAAATCCATCTAGTACAATCCAGGGTGATTCCTACCTCGCGAGTGGGACCTACCACTCGTCTTCTACCGTCCGCTAGCCACTAAGCCTAACAAGTTCTAACGTTACCTAGACCATATCTACAAAAATAGGACACAAGGTAAATCAGGAAAGGTAGTCCTAATGCAATTCTAAGGTTTCACATCAACTCCTAATAAACCTAATGCACAATCAATTACTAGCCCCAATCAAGTGCAAAAATAAAATCTTAATTAGGGAGGCATGCACCGGGGCTTGCCTGGCTCAGGAGTGTAGCTAACTGGGTCAGCGGGGTCAGTGTCCTACTGCGGCTGCTCCTCCTGCACCTCCTGGGCCTGCTCCTCCGGCAGCTGGAAGTCGAGCGGCTCCGGAGTCGTCTCTGTCACTACACGTTATGACAAGGATAATGCAAGTTAGATGCAAGTAATATGATGCAATTAAGAAACTTAATTATCTGATAGGACAGTTATTTACACTGTAAGTGCAAACGATTAACTTGTAGTACCCGTAATTTTGCTCATTTCGATAAACCTAAAATTTGGATTTTTCAAAAATTTTCAAATAATAAAAATGGATTAGATCAAAAATAGAGCTCAATGGAATTTTCTCGAAATTAAAACCATGCATGAACACTCATGTGCATATTTGCTATTTTATTGCCTTCATTTTAATTGTTTGAGTGAGTGTTGAATTCCCTTTTCAAATTTGAATTCAAACTCCTTTGAATCCCCTCCAAAAATCCAATTGGAAATGTTTGAATCATTTCTCCTCTGTTGGGCCGCTCTCCTTCATTTCCAGCCTGCGGCCCAGTTCCCTCTCCCTTTCTCCCCTCCCGCACGCGCGCGCCTGGGCCGCACCCCACGCGCTACCGCGACGGCCCGCTCGGCCCAACACCGCCCACGCCCGGTCGCCGACACGCGGGACCCACGCCTTCTTCCTTCTCCGCGCGCGCCGCCCGACCGACCGGCGTGCCGGCCGGGGATTTGCTTCCCCGCCGCCGCATTTCCTCCACTGCCGCCCACGCGTCGCTCTCCCGCTCTCTCCCGCGTTTCTCTCGCCCGGACCCCCTTCCTTCCTTCCCCCAGTCAAGCCGACAACTCGAAGCCCTAGCCGCCCTCGCCATTACTCCGGTGAGCTCGAGCTTTATGCTACCACGGCGTTAAAACCACGCGACCTCGCGACCGCAGCGCGCCCAGGCCCCTTTCTCCCTCCTCGCCGCGTGGCAGCGCTCCAGCTCCGGCCCCTACCTCCTGCGTCGCGAGCACGCGCGCTCCGGCGAAATATCCCGACGAACTCGGGATATTTCCCGGCCGCTCCACCGCCTTCACGCTGCTATAAAAGGAGCGCCACGGCCTCCTTCTCTTCGTTTGCCCACTCGCACCCACATCCCTCGCGCACACGAACCCAATTTCCATTTTCCCCCAACTCCGGTCACATCCCGGTGAACTCCAATCCGCCGCCTCCGCCACTTCCCTCTCCTCTCCGAGCTCGAGGTGAGCTTCCTCATTTCCCTCCGCACCTCTAGCGCCCTCTCTTTCCCCTCCGCGCGCACCTGAGCCCTCCCGCACCGAGCACCACCCGCGCCACCCTTTTCCCCTTCGTCTCCGGCCGCCGTGGAACACTTCCCGGCCAGGCCGAGCCCGCGCACACCCTCACCGCACTCACACGCACGCGCACGGGCGCGCAAACTCGCACCACGCGCACGCACGCACGTCTTCACCGCGCACGCCCGAGCGCTGCCGCGCTCCGGCGAGCTCGCGCCGCCGCTACACGCCTTGCGCACGACACCGTGTACCACCATCGCCTTCCCCGTCGCGCGTAGAGTCCGTAGGCACCTTCCGCGCCCCTTTCCGGCCACCGCAGCGCACGACGGCGAGCTCTCCGGCGAGCGCCGCCGCTTTTCCCCTCCCTGCCGCCGTGCCGACGCCGCCGGACCCCGCGCTGGGTCACTGACTCGCGGGCCCGCGCGGCCCCGCGTGCCCCTCGGTCCACCGGACCGGCTCACGGTGGACCGCAGGCACACCGAGGCCCGGTCCACGCCTCTGTGGACCAAGTCCACGGAACAGTGGCAGCCAGGGGCCCCCGGCCCCACAGGTCCACATGTCAGCCACTGCTATGCGCACAGAAATGCTAGAGCCACACGCTCAGTGTACCCAGAATCCTATTTCAGAGCCCAAATAAATTCAGAAAAATTCCCAAAAATATCCAAAAATTCCCAAAATCATTTCTAACCTTTTTCCAACCCTTGGACACCCCTGGAAAATTTAGGTGGAGATTATACTAACATTTAGTTAATCTCCCCTAATTCCGATATAACCCTTTTATATTCGTATATCAATATCTTTTCCATTTCAAATCCAAATCAAATGATTCTTGCGCCAAAATTCATCTAAAATCATCCTCTACCAATTTCCATCAAAACCATATTTAGTGGTGTATTTTATTTTATTTATTTTATTTTAATGATTGTTTAATTGAGTGTTAAGCGGTAGATTTAGCCTTTCTTTTATTTAATCGCTAGGTGATCAAATCTTCGAGGAGGAACACGAGGACCCCGACTACGAAGAAGACTTAGAGGAGGAAGATTTTGGTGAAGGCAAGTCCTAACCACCTTGATCATATTTCACCTAATTAATTCTTACAAAATACCCTATATAGAGCCTGTGTGCAAATTAAATATGCATAGTCTTTTAAAATGATTTAAATATTAGAGTAACCTATCTTGAGGAAAGCCATGCCTTGCTTATTGCTATCCTTAATCCATTGTTAACCCTAGGTTCCACAATCATTAATCTTTAATGATTTGTTGGAAAATATTGCCGCTTAGGTTCTTTCACACTGTGTTAATTAATAATCTTGCTTCACATGTTTTTGTGTGAAAATGTGTGGGTGTAACTTGGTGGTGTGAGTGTGTGAAATAAAAGGGATGGGTTTAGTAAGTGAAACCCATAGTGGGGGATTATGTTTTAGACGGGAGCAAGCGAGGTAGTCCTCAGTGGGGAGGCTATCTCTGGGACGCTACTTCTCGTTGGAGAGTAGCTATTGAAGATGCTTGCTCCGGTCATATAAGGACCGGTTCATGTGCCGCCTTGCCTAGCACTTGAGTGCAACCACGAGCCCCTGTTATGGGCAGGGTTTGGAACCACACCCTACTAGTGATCGTCCGGTACCACCAGGAGGCAGGGAGTTGCAATCGGAAGCCAGGAGAGGGTCTTGACGAGGTTGGCGTCTGTCGGTGTTAAGAAACCGGCCGACAAGTAAATTTGTAACTACGGCGCCTAACAATCTTCTGTGATGGCGAGGGTTTTGTGAGAGAGGCGAGATGTATACTGGTTCAGGCAATCGATGCCCTACGTCCAGTTCGTGGGTGGTTCGTGTTTCGACTTGCAGAGGGGAGCTACAAGTGTTGACGAGGGAGGAGAAAGACTCCAAGCCTCTTCGTGTGTATCTCTATGTCTGTGTCTGTTCGAACTTCGATCCCCCTCGCTCCCATGCCCCCAGCTCTCCCTTTATAGTCAAGGAGTGAGCCGGTTTACAAATGGGAACGGGGCTTTCGAGTTGTGGGCTAGCGCGGCTACACGCCGCACTAGTCTGAACCCTAGCTGCCACTGTGGCCCTAGTCAGGCGGCGTCCTGTCAGCCCGGTCGCCGGGCAGGTGGTCGAGATGTCAACCCAGACTGTCGCGGCCGTCTTGTCGCCGGTCCGGTCTTCGTCCCTGTTCAGGGTGATGATGATGTCGTAGCCATCCCGCTGCTGTACTCGAGGTGTCAGGCGGCGCCGCGAGATGGGACGGGTGCCACTGTGCGGGTCACATCGCGTGCCTGCAAGTATATGAGTTGCTGGGTAGAGTTAAGGCTCCCCAGCTACTCGTCGTAAATGCCTGTCCTCCTTGTCAGAGGAAAATCTTCTCGACGAAGTCTCCCAACTCGGGGTCGGGCGAAGCGCGGCTTGTGGGCCCGCCCGACTGGGAGTCGGGCGAGGCGGAGTTCGGGGCCCCACCCGACTCGGGGTCGGGCGGGGCGGAAGTCGTGGGCCCGCCCGATTGGGGGTCGGGCGAGGCGGAGTTCGTGGACCCCACCCGACTCGGGGTCGGGCGGGGCGGAAGTCGTGGGCCCGCCCGACTGGGGGTCGGGCGAGGCGGAACTTGTATGTGCCCTCGGGGTCGGCCGTGGGCCCCTCGAGCGCTCTGTTGTCATGCACCTGTTCCTGTGGGCCCTACACAATTTAAGCTGAGACGGTTAGCGGGATTAAGTATCCTAGATCAGGATACCCTGATTTGGGTATCCGTCAGTAGCCCCCGAGCCTGGGCGGCGGCCGGGGGTCGTGGTCGCCGTCGAGGCTTGTCGTTGTCTTTCCGAGGGTACTTTCGTACTACTCCTACCGGTGGGTGCGCGCGAGCGCACCCGCCGGGTGTAGCCCCCGAGCCTCGGTACAAGTGGTTTACTTGTGCCGAGGGTGACAAAAAAGGTTTTCCCGAGACCACGCAGTAGGTCATTGTTTGCGAATGCGAGCCCCCGAGTCCTCGCTCGATGCGCGGATCCGTCCGAGGGTCGTTTCGTCTTTTTGTTTCGCTCGTACCCGCGCGTCTTTACGATAAGACGGGACACGCATGAGCCGGCCACGTCATTCCTCGATGGTTCGATGCGTGGTGCTCGTTTAAGCTGCAAACGGGTGTGTCCGAGTGAAGGCCTCGGCTTGCCCTTCGCGGGGATCCGATTGAGACTAGCTGGAGTCAGCCTCATTAAAATCCGAGTTCCTGCCTTTTTCGATCGCCGACTCCTTTCGCTCGGAGTCAGTGGGCTCGATGCCCTCCCTCGATGGGTGATCAAGGTCGAGGTTTTTTAGACTCGGACTCGGACGCTACCGTCAGAGGCCCATTGTACTACGGTGTACGGGTTGCGGTCGCTGGGGACCCCTCTTTGGTGGCCCCTCACTTAGTTTTGCCCTGGAGCGGCCGTTCGAACCCTTTCGCGGGGCCGGCCTTCGAACTCCTGGGCCGGAAACTGGGCCGTCGGGGCGTTTTCAGCCCCTAGCCTTTATTACCTGTGGGCCCGGCCGGGATTCCAAGCCCGCCTGGGCCGTCATCGTGCGTCGTGGAGACGCGACGGTTCGCCTTCCGCGCGAATCGAGGCCACGATCTGTCTTCGTGCGGTAGTGGAGCGGGCCATGATGGCGATTTTTAAGGCACCTGCACCTGTTAAATCGCGAAACAGGGAAGGCGCGAGAAACGAGGCGTCGTGTGAACGCGATAACTATAAAGAAGGGATGAGCCTAACCTCATTTGCCTTACCAGGTTTTCGCAACCTTTCGCATCCACCGCCGCTCGCCCTTGCGCAAACCGCTTCGTCTTCCTCGCCTCGCTCGCTCTCCAACTTCCCTTCGTTTCGCCGTCGCTCCGCGTCCCTCGTCCGCATTCGCCATGGCGGATTGGAGCCGGTCCAACAGCACCAAGGGGAACCTCGATGCCCTGGTTGCGCGCGGCCTCCTGATGCCCCTCACCGCGGAGCATGAGTGGCTGGTTCCCGGGGAGGAGAGGATCCCATCGCCGCCGGACGGCTACATTGTCTCCTTCCGCTCCTTCCACGAGCGCGGCTTCGGCATGCCGCCTCTTCCCTTCCTCCGCGGCCTGCTTCACCACTACAAGTTGGAGCTGCAGCACCTCAACCCCAACTCCATCCAGCACATCTCCGCCTTCGTCGCCTTGTGCGAAGGTTTTTTGAAGATTCGCCCCCATTTCCATCTTTTCAAGTACTTCTTCACCCTCGCGCTCCAGACCAAGAGGGACGCGGAAGGGAATCCGCGCGCCGTCCCGATCGGCTGTGCTAGCTTCCGGCTCCGGAGCGGCCGGGCCCGCGAGTACATCACCATGCCCGTCACCGACACCAACAAGGGTTGGCACGAGAGGTGGTTTTACCTCAAGAACACCGCGCTCGCGCCGCTCCCGGAGTTCACCGGGCGCCTGATCGAAGAGGCGCCCGAGTGCTGGGGTTGGGGGCCTGCCGCCCCTGACAAGAAGAAGTTGGCCGACCTCTTGGGTATGATCGACAGACTCAAGAGGGGCGGCGTTGCGGGCGTCGGGGTCATCGGCGCCTACCACGTCAGGAGGCTTGCGCCGCTTCAAGACCGGCGCCTCCCCATGTGGGATATGGGCCGTGACTTTGCGTGGGAGGGGACCTGCATGGTGGACCCCCACGCGGAGCCGCGGATTACCGTCCGAGAGCTGAAGGCCCGGCTCTCGGAGGCGATGGGGAAGACAGCGGCGGATTGGGATAGTTTTGACTATCCGATCCCGGGCCACCCGCCGATGCTTCCGGAGCAGGGGGCCCTACAATTCGTAAGTTTTTCGGTTTGGTTTCGATCCCGATTCGGCATTGTTTCGATTTTCCCGATCTTTCGCTTATGCACTTTTTCTTGGATTTAGACTGGCGTCGCCTTCCTTCCTTCTGCCGCCCCTCTTCCCGAAGTCTACGACGCCGTCCGTGCGAGCAACAGGGAGCAGGCGGAGCGGCAGAAGGCCCGCAAAGACCGCGAAGACGCCAAGAAGGCGAAGCGGGTGCAGAGGGAGGAGGAGAGGAGACGGCGTCGCCGCCGAGGCGACGTGGTCTCCGACTCCGAGGACGAGGACGACGACGATGACGACGGCGGCGGTGGCGACGAGGGCGGCGATGACGACGGCGACGACGACGAGGATCAGGTCGACTGGGGTCGACTAGAAGATCGCTCCCCGGGTCCCGACGTCGCCGGCGCTTCAGGCAGTGGGGGCGCGCCAGGCTCTTCGCGGCCAGCGGCTCTCCCAGCCTCCATGGCTCTCACGCTCGCCCCCGCGAGATTGCTCCCTGTGGCGACGGCCATGGCGGGGTCACAAATGGCATCGGCCGCCGCGACGACGTCGGTCGTGGTGACCGTGCCGTCGGCGGCGACAAGCTCGGCGGTGGCCGCGGCGACGACGGCATCGATGAGCGCCTCGACCGCGGTCCCTTCCTCGACCACGTCCCCCGCAATCACCGCGCTGCCGCCCGCTGCGATGATGATGACCGTGGCATCCCCCACGGCCCCGTCGGCCGTGGTGACTTCGTCGTCCGTGGCGGCGGCGGCGTCTGCGGCGGCTTCTGAAGCTTCGCCAGCCGTGGCGACCGTGGTGGCAACGGCTCCCGCCATCTCCGCGACGGTGGGATCCTTGGTTCCGCCAGTCACGGTGATTCCCCCGCCCGCGCCGGCGGGGACCGCCGCCATCCTCGCGACGGCGGCTTCGGAGGCGATCGCCGCGGTGGCGACGGTGGCGCCTTCTGCGGGGACGATGGCTGCGGCGGCGAGTGCCCTCTCGGGAAAGAGGGCGCGTGATGAGGCTGGGTCGTCCGCCGGCCCGACCCCGAAGCGTCAGCCATTCCGGTTAGTACTTGACTTCATCGCGTTTCTTTTACCTCTTTATTTCGTTTGCTAATTCTCTTTTGTTTCAGGGGTCCGCTGCAGGTGCTGCCTCGAAAGCAGCTACTCCGGTCCTCAGGGGTTCTGGGGACGGTGCCCAGCTTGGCGGCGAGCGCGGCGGCGCCGGCGGCAAGCGTGGCGGCGCCGGCGGCAAGTGTGGCGGAACCGGCAGCGAGCATGGCGGCTCCGGCGGCGAGCATGGCGGCGCCGGCAACAAGCACGGTGGCACCGGCGGCGAGCACGTCGGCAGAGGCGGCTGCAATGGTCGCCGCGTCGACGGAGGTGGGCAGCTCCGCGCTGTCCGGGTCGTCGGGGCCTCGTCTGAGGTCCACCACGCCTCCGCTGCCGCAGTCGACCTCGGGTGCGCCCACGGACGTCGATGTCCTGCGCGTCCAAGGGCCCGATGGACAGGAGCGGGTCCTCAACGAGCCGGCGGAGCGGCAACTCTGGGGCGCGCTTAACCAGAATCAGGGCCAAGCCATTTATGCCCTGGAGACCGCGCTCCGCGCGATAAAGGCGATGGGGGCCCCGACTCAGGTGCGTACATCCTCACTCTTTCGCAGAGTCTTCTTCCCGCTTTTGTTCTGCTTATCCCTCTTTGTTGTCTCAGGAACTGTCCAAGTTGAGTCGGGCCAAGTCGAACTGCATTCGCTTCCAAGAGAGCGAACGAGTTCGGCTTGATGAGGAGGGGCAGGCCGTGGTGGAGCAGGCCACACAGGCCATGCGGGAGGCCGACCAGGCCAAGTTGGCGCTGGCCGGGGCAGAGGAGAGAGCGACCGCCGCCGAAAAGAGGGCCGAGGAGGCGGAGAGGAGGGCCGAAGCGGCGGAGAAGAAAGCCGAGAAGGCGGAGGAGGACGCGGCCAAGGCACGCGAGGCGGCCGACTCCGAACGAGTGCTTCGACGGACATCCTCCGAGTTGGTCTCCCAGCTCACCGCCCGGGTTACCGGGTTGGAGAAGGAGGTTGACGGTAAGGTTGCTGTACCTCTGCCTTGATCCATTCGCCTCGTCGTTCGTTTGTTTGATTTTCTTGTTTATTTGGTTTTCAGCGCTCAAGGCGGACCTGGAGGTGGCGCGGGGCGAGAACACCCAGCTGGAGCGGCTGCGGATCGGCGCCGAGCTTCTCGTTGACGAGCTGCAGGTGCCACAGCCGGACGGGACCGCCACCCTGGAGGCGCGCCTGCTTTCCATCTCCAACCGCTTCGGTGCTCTCCGTCGTGAGAGCTTCGAGGCCGGGGTCTTCTGGACGTTGGTGATGGAGCAGACGCACTACGGCGACACCCTCGACCTCGAGGGCTTGTCGCTGGGCATGGTGCCCGGCTTCTCCGATGAAGAGATGGAGGAGCTGAAGAAGAAGACCGCGCCCGCTGCTGCGACGATTGCCGGCCTCCTCGCCTCCTTCGCGTTCCCTCTGCCGTCGCCTCCGAGTGACGAGTAGTAGGAGATAGAGTAGTTAGTCGAGTTGGGCCGAGTGGCCCTCATGTAAATATAAAAAACTTGCCTTTAGTTGAAACAAGTACTTCGTTCTTTAAATTGTGTTCGTTCGAAACTTATTCGAATATTTAAGTGTTTTTCCCTTCGTGACTTCCTCCTCTTTCAGACCGCTTGATTGCCTTGGACCTTTCATTCGACTGACTGGTAACCCAGGCCGCTCTTAGCCGCCGAGGCGTCAGAGTCCCGAGTCGGCCAGTCGGGTCGGCCGAGAGATCGTCGACGCTCAAGTTCTGTCCGAGTCGGACCTGCACTTAGGATTTTTCATGTAAATTCCTTAGCCACGGACGCGTTGTCGGCGCAATTTTCGCTCTTGGCCTTGACGCTCGTTTGTCATGGGCATTTTGGATTTTACACGGCCTTTTTTGCGCACCCGCCGGGTGGAGCCCCCGAGCCGTTAGGGTCGGGGATCGGCGGTCGGCAGGTCAGGACTTGTTGTGAATTTCAAAAAGACAGAAAGAGACGAACTTTCTTTTTATTTCGTTTGCATGTCTTTGAACGATGCAAAAGGAAAAGGAGGTACAAGCTAAGGGTAGAAACGACGTAGCTGGTCGATGTTCCACGCGTTGGCGAATATGCGTCCGTCGGCGTTCTTGAGCTTGTAGGTTCCGGGCCGAAGCACCTCCGCAACGGTGTATGGTCCCTCCCACGGCGGAGTCAGCTTGTGCCGACCCTGATTGCCCTGCAAAAGGCGAAGAACGAGGTCGCCAACCTCGAAAGCGCGGCCTTTAACCTTTCGTTCGTGGTAGCGGCGCAGCGCTTGTTGATACTTGGCGGAATGCAAGAGCGCGGCTTCTCGTGCTTCGTCGATCTGGTCGAGCGCATCCTCGAGGTAGCGCTCGTTGAGGTCCGGGTCAAACGCTTGCACCCGCGGGGCCCCATAATCCAGGTCAGTCGGTAGCACTGCCTCGGCTCCATACACCATGAAGAATGGAGTGTAGCCAGTGGCACGACTCGGCGTCGTCCTTAGGCTCCACAACACTGCATCGAGCTCTTTTGCCCACCGACCGGCAAATTTCTTGAGCTTGTTGAAGATTCTGGGCTTTAATCCTTGGAGGATCATGCCGTTCGCTCGTTCACACTGCCCATTCGTTTGGGGGTGAGAAACAGCTGCCCAGTCGACTCGGATGCCGTATTGATCGCAAAAGTTCAGGAATTTCTTCCCCGTGAACTGCGTGCCATTGTCAGTGATGATGGCATTTGGCACCCCGAATCGATGTACAATGTCGGTGAAGAACTTGACGGCTTGCGCCGAGTCAATTTTGCCGATCGGCCTGGCCTCTATCCACTTTGAGAACTTGTCAATGGCGACAAGCAAGTGGGTGTAGCCTCCCGGTGCCTTTTTGAAGGGTCCAACCAGGTCCAGTCCCCATACCGCGAACGGCCAAGTAATAGGGATGGTTTGGAGGGCCTGAGCCGGCAGATGAGTTTTACGAGCATAATGCTGGCACCCTTCGCAAGTGCGCACCACCCGTTGGGCGTCGGCAACAGCGGTCGGCCAATAAAAACCGTGCCGAAACGCGTTGCCGACTAAGCTTCGCGGTGCAGCGTGATGGCCGCACGTTCCGCCATGGATATCCTGGAGTAACTGCCTACCCTCGCCGAGAGGGATACAGCGTTGGAGGATTCCAGAGCGCCCTTTTTTATACAGCTCGCCGTCGACCATCGCAAATGTCTTGGCGCGCCTCGCGAGTCGGCGTGCCTCAGTGCGGTCGGACGGAAGCTGTTGTCGCAGGAGGTAGTCGATGAAGGGTTGCCTCCAGTCATCGCGGGACCCGGGGTCAGCCCCCGAGTCGGGTGAGGCGTCACGGGGGTCGGCGGGAGCCCCCGAGTTTTTGTCGCGCTCGATGACCAAGGCCTCGTTGGCCTCAATCGGAACCGGTTCTTGTGCTTGCTCTTTCGTCGGGTCGGCCGACGCAGGATCATTGATGGACGGCTTGTCTTGATCGCAGGCAAAAGTGCCTGCCGGGATTATCTCCCGGTTTGATCCCAGCCTGGCCAACGAATCGGCCGTCTCGTTGTCCCGCCGAGGGACGTATTCAACCTGAAAACCATCGAATTTTTCTTCCAGACGGCGGATTTCGGCACAGTAGGCCGCCATCTTGGGGTTAGTGCAGGTGGACTCATTCATGACCTGGTTAACAACGAGCTGAGAGTCGCCAAAGGCTTCGAGCCTACGGACTCCTAACTCGACAGCTGCTTTCATGCCGTTAAGCAGAGCTTCGTACTCGGCTACATTGTGCGATGCTGGGAAGTTGAGCCGGATGACATATTGCATTCGCACACCTCTCGGAGAGATGAGCAGCCACCCACCCCGGCACCCCTTTTTGTGAGAGAGCCGTCAAAAAACAGCCGCCAACATTCCTTTTCGACAGGAACTATGGGCAACTGAGTTTCGGTCCACTCGGCGATGAAATCTACCAGGGTATGTGATTTTACGGCAGATGGGTGCGTAAATTCTATTCCCTGATCCATTAATTCTAACGCCCATTTAGAAATTTTGACCGACACCTCCGGATTGCCTAGAACCTCAGCAAGGGGGAAGGAAGAGACGACGGTTACCGGATGGGCGTCGAAGTAGTGGCGGAGTTTGCGCCGAGTGATGACCAGCGCGTATATCACCTTCTGGATCTGCTGCCACCTTGTCTTGCAGTCGGAGAGGACCTCGCTGACGAAGTACACGGGCCGTTGTACCCTGAGCACCTTGCCCGACTCCGTCCGCTCCACCACCAGGGCGGTGCTGACCACCTGCGTTGTCGCCGCTATGTAGAGCAACAAAGGCTCCTTCTCGGTCGGAGAGGCGAGAATCGGGGCGCTAGAGAGTCTGGTCTTGAGGTGATCAAGAGCCTCTTGCGCCTCGGTTGTCCAGACGAAGTTGTCGGACTTCTTGAGGAGACGATAGAGTGGCAACCCCTTTTCCCCGAGTCGGGAAATAAATCGACTGAGTGCGGCTAAGCAGCCGGTCAGCTTCTGTACGCCTTTCAGGTTTTTGATCGGCCCCATCTTCGCGATGGCTTCGATTTTTTCTGGGTTGGCTTCGATGCCGCGTTGTGAAACGCAATATCCCAGGAGCATTCCTTTTGGGACCCCGAAAACGCATTTCTCGGGATTGAGCTTAATGCCATTCTCTCTTAGCCGTTGGAACACGGCGTTGAGATCGGCGACTAAGTCGTCGGTTCGCATGGATTTGACTACGATGTCATCCACGTACGCTTGCACGATCCGTCCGATGAGATCACCGAAACATTTGATCATACAACGTTGGTAAGTGGCGCCGGCATTCTTTAACCCAAACGGCATTGTAACGTAACAATATGAGCCGAAGGGAGTGATGAACGCCGTTGCCTCTTGATCACCGATCTTTAGTGGGATCTGGTGATAGCCCGAGTAGGCGTCTAGGAAACACAGGGTTTCGCACCCTGCGGTCCAGTCAACAATTTGGTCGATGCGCGGCAAAGGAAACGGGTCCTTTGGGCATGCCTTATTGAGACTTGTGTAGTCAACACACATCCTCCATTTCCCATTTTTCTTTTTAACAAGTACAGGATTGGAGAGCCACTCGGGGTGATACTTTTCTTTGATGAAGCCGGCGGCAAGGAGCTTTGCCAGCTCGTCGCCTATGGCTCGGCGCCTTTCCTCGTCGAATCGGCGCAACCTCTGCTTGACCGGTTTCGATCCCGGTTTGATGTTGAGGGAGTGCTCGGCGATTTCCCTTGGAATCCCCGGCATGTCCGAGGGTTTCCACGCGAAGATGTCCTTGTTGGCGCGAAGGAAATCGACGAGCGCGCTTTCCTATTTGGCAGAAAGGGTCGCCCCGACGATGACCGTCTTCCCCTCGGGGTCGGACGGGTCGAGGGGAACCTTCTTGGTGTCCTTGGATGGCTCGAACGAGCCGGACGCCTTCTTCGGAGTCGGCGTCTCCTCGGACTCCACGCTGGCGACCTCCGGGAGGTCGGGCTTGTTGATGAGCGCCGCTGCCAGCTCGCAGCACTCTACTTCACACTCGTAAGCACGTTGAACGGACGTGCTCACGGTGATGACACCTCTCGGCCCCGGCATCTTGAGCTTGAGGTAGGTGTAGTTGGGGACGGCCATGAACTTCGCGTAACATGGCCGACCAAGGATCGCGTGGTACGCGCCGGGGAAGTCCACCACGTCGAAGGTGAGGACCTCCGTGCGGTAGTTGATCGGCGTGCCGAAGGTGACGGGCAAGTCGATTTGCCCGAGCGGCATGGCCGTCTTTCCGGGCACGACCCCATGGAAGGGTGCGCCCGAAGGTCGGATGCGAGAGCGACTGACTCCCATAGCATCGAGGGTCTCTGCATACAAAATATTTAAGCCACTACCACCATCCATCAATACCTTGGATAGGCGCTTGTTGGAGACGATGGGGTCGACGACGAGTGGGTACCGCCCCGGACGCGGCACGTGCTCGGGGTGGTCGCCGCGGTCGTAGGTGATGGCCGCCTCGGACCACTTGAGGAAGGCCGGAGTCGCCGGCTCGGCGGCGTACACCTCCCGGCGCTCCAGCTTCTGGCGCCGCTTGGAGGAGCTGGCTCCTTCGCCTCCGAAGATCATGAGGCAGCCGGTGGTTTTCGGAAACCCACCGTCCGCCTCCTTGTCGTCCTTCCCGTCATCCCCGGGGTCAGAATCCTTGGGGTCGGACCTCTTTGCCTTCGCGCCCAGGAACTTCAGCATGAGCCCGCAATCCTTGAGGGCGTGCTTGACGGGATAGGCGTGGTTGGGGCACGGCGCTTCCAGCATCTTTTCGAAATGCTGGTTCTTGCCGTCGTTGTCGACGGCCGGCTTCTTCTGCTTACGCTCGACGGCCGCGACGAGTGCGTCGTTGCGGCGTTGCTGATCGCCGCCCTTCTTCTTCTTCTGCTTTTGCTGCTTGTCGTGCGGGGCAGACGGACCCGCACCGGAACTCTCGTTCCGCTTTGCCTTGCCTTTAGTCCGGTGAAGGAGGGCATCGACCGCATCCTCACCGGAGGCGTAGCTGGTGGCCACGTCGAGCAGCTCCTTGATGGAGCGCGGGCTCTTGCGGCCGAGCTCATGAACGAGCCCTTCGTTGATTGGTGCCCGCTATGAACGCGGAGATCACCTCGGCGTCAGCGAGATTGGGCAACGCGTTGCATTGCCTGGAGAATCGCTTGATGTAGTCCCTCAGGGACTCGTCGGCGCCCTGCCGGCAGTTCCGAAGGTCCCACGGGTTCCCCGGGCGCGCGTACGTGCCCTGGAAGTTGCCGATGAACACCTCCTGGAGGTCAACCCAATCCTGGATTGAGCCCTCCGGGAGATGCTCGAGCCACGTCCTGGCCGAGTCGGCCAAGAAGAGGGGGAGGTTGCGGATGATGAACCGCTCGTCGGTGGCACCGCCGGCTTGGCACGCCAGGCGGTAGTCCTCCAGCCACAACGCGGGATTCGTCTCCCCGTTGTACTTCGTGATATTGCTGGGCGGCCGAAACCGCTGGGGGACGGGAGCCCGCAAGATGGCGCGGCCAAAAGCCCGTGGGCCAGCCGGGACCGGAGCCCGAGGCTTGTCTTCCTCCGGGTCAAATCTCCCGCCACGCCGCGGAGCGTAGACAAAGTCCTCGGTTTCGCACCGTGGACCTCGCCCTTGCTCGCGGCGCCTTGCCCGCAGAATGTCGCGGGCGTCGCGGATCCTGCCGATCCGCTGATGGACCGGCGGCGCGTCCCCAGTCCCACTTTGCTCGGGGGTTTGGTGGACGGAACTTTCGGGTTGTGGCCGTGGCTTGCTTGGCGTGCGGTAGGAAACGCTGGATTCCCACCGCCGTGCAGCGGAGCTTTGCTCGCGCTCGGCCTGCTGCACCGCCGCCAAGTCCAGGAGGTCCTTGAGCTCCCCCTGGATTCTTCGCTGGTCCTCGTTGGACGGTTGCGGGAGCGCGCGCAAAAGTGTCGCAGCCGCGGCGACATTTTGGCTGGGCCTGGTGTATCTGGGCACGAGGTTGCCCGCCTCGGCCAGAATCCGCTGCCGGGCTTCGCGCCCATGGGCACGCACGCGTTCGCGCAGGGCCTGGCGCTGCGCCACCTCGTGTTCGAGCCGCTCGCGCTCCTCCTTGAGCCGCCGCGCGGCTTCTGCGAGCTCGTGTTGGCGTTGGAGCAGACGCTCCAGGTCATCGCCCTCCCGGAGGTCGGCGCTCGCCGGAGGGGTTCCTTGCTGCGCCTGTGTCACAAGCAGGGGCGCGGCTTCTGCGGCCGCTCCGGCGTCCGCCGTCGTCGCGACCGCTGCAGGGTCTGGCTGCGCCGCCACGTCGTGAACGTTGCGGCGGCTGCCTCCACCAGCTTCCACCACCATGCACTCGCGCGAAGGATGGTGACTGCCGGCGTCGGAGTCGTAGTCGAGGAGGTCATCCTCGTCGCTGTCGTAGTCGTACTCCGCCATACCCACGAGCTCCGCGCTCGCGGACATGGCGGGGGTGAGGGCCCTTTGTGGGGGTGCCGGCGGTTCGACGCGCGAAAGCCCCCCATCCTGGACCACGATGAACTCCAGGCTTCCGAAGTACACGAGAGCGCCCGGAGACCAATCGATGTCGTGGCTCGCCATCAACTGAAGACGTCAAACGCGCTGAGGTCCCCTTCCGGGCGCGCCAACTGTCGGTGTTAAGAAACCGGCCGACAAGTAAATTTGTAACTACGGCGCCTAACAATCTTCTGTGATGGCGAGGGTTTTGTGAGAGAGGCGAGATGTATACTGGTTCAGGCAATCGATGCCCTACGTCCAGTTCGTGGGTGGTTCGTGTTTCGACTTGCAGAGGGGAGCTACAAGTGTTGACGAGGGAGGAGAAAGACTCCAAGCCTCTTCGTGTGTATCTCTATGTCTGTGTCTGTTCGAACTTCGATCCCCCCTCCGCTCCCGTGCCCCCAGCTCTCCCTTTATAGTCAAGGAGTGAGCCGGTTTACAAATGGGAACGGGGCTTTCGAGTTGTGGGCTAGCGCGGCTACACGCCGCACTAGTCTGAACCCTAGCTGCCACTGTGGCCCTAGTCAGGCGGCGTCCTGTCAGCCCGGTCGCCGGGCAGGTGGTCGAGATGTCAACCCAGACTGTCGCGGCCGTCTTGTCGCCGGTCCGGTCTTCGTCCCTGTTCAGGGTGATGATGATGTCGTAGCCATCCCGCTGCTGTACTCGAGGTGTCAGGCGGCGCCGCGAGATGGGACGGGTGCCACTGTGCGGGTCACATCGCGTGCCTGCAAGTATATGAGTTGCTGGGTAGAGTTAAGGCTCCCCAGCTACTCGTCGTAAATGCCTGTCCTCCTTGTCAGAGGAAAATCTTCTCGACGAAGTCTCCCAACTCGGGGTCGGGCGA
Organism: Eragrostis curvula; assembly: GCA_007726485.1. NCBI lineage: Eukaryota > Viridiplantae > Streptophyta > Magnoliopsida > Poales > Poaceae > Eragrostis > Eragrostis curvula. The sequence goes on along the minus strand of RWGY01000342.1, from coordinate 25,223 downwards.
AGCGCGGCTTGTGGGCCCGCCCGACTGGGGGTCGGGCGAGGCGGAGTTCGTGGACCCCACCCGACTCGGGGTCGGGCGGGGCGGAAGTCGTGGGCCCGCCCGATTGGGGGTCGGGCGAGGCGGAGTTCGTGGACCCCACCCGACTCGGGGTCGGGCGGGGCGGAAGTCGTGGGCCCGCCCGACTGGGGGTCGGGCGAGGCGGAACTTGTATGTGCCCTCGGGGTCGGCCGTGGGCCCCTCGAGCGCTCTGTTGTCATGCACCTGTTCCTGTGGGCCCTACACAATTTAAGCTGAGACGGTTAGCGGGATTAAGTATCCTAGATCAGGATACCCTGATTTGGGTATCCGTCAGCGTCGGATCTGGCAAGTGAAAGTTATTGGCTATTCTATGCCTATGTGAAGCCCCTGGTCGTTGATTTTCCGAGGTGGTACCGTGGTGACATTAGGCAGGTACGGAACCATTAGCATGTCATTCCGACCCACGACGGTGGAAAGGTCTGACATGCCTCGTGGGTAAAGTGTACGACCTCTGCAGAGCGTAAGAATCTATCCGGATAGCCGTGTTCCACGGCATTGGACAAAGCGAAAGCAAAGGCCACACAATGATTAGTTTTTCTGTGCGAGTTATCCTTGGCGCGTGTGTTTTCGGAATAACGCCGGTTTGGAGCCGTGTGCTGGTTTCCTGCCAGCGTTAAAATTTGGGAACTGGCGGGAAGGATTTATTCTCCCCCAGGGCCACAACCCCACTAAATCTTCAACAATCTTGACTTAGAGTTTTGCGAAAACATTTTGGTTTTCAAAATCAAACCCCTGCATTGAAAATTGGCTTTTCGGCCGATCAATGAAAACCCTCAGCCTTCTCCTTGTCAACGCCCTTGCATATGAGTCACCCTTGTGCTAGGACTTGCTGAGTACCTTATGTACTCACTCCCCATCTCATTCAATCCTTAAGAGGAAGCAGAGTATGACTTCCAGGTCGATGGCGAAGAAGACTAGGGTCGTCCCGCGCAAGTTTGCCTGTGGAGTGGATCTGCTTCTGCCGTTCGTTGCGTAGAATAAGTGTGGCATTGCCGCTTCCCGGCAATGACCCTTGTGATGTAATGTGTTGAGCTGTAAGGCCTATGGCCATGTTAAAGACCTTTTATGTAATCAAAAGGCTTGTAATGAGCTTCGGTAATAAATAAAGGTATGTTCTCTGAAATGCCAATCTGTGAGAATGGCCGTATCAGCGACTGATCCAGGGACTGATACGGTGTATTCAAGTACCTCAGAAATTGGGGTATGACAGAGTGGTATCAGAGCCATACTTACCCGTAGGATGACCCTTAGCTTGGAAACGTGTGAGAGAGGAGTAGTATTTTATACAAACTATCTATAAAATTCTACTTCTCTACCTATGCTCTATTTATAAAATTCTTTTCTCCAGTACTTACCCCTTTTCAAAATTTGTGTGTAGGTAGATGGAGGACCTCCGTGCAGAGCTAGCACAGTTGGAGGAGTGCCGTGCTCAGACTGCCCGTGTTCTCGAGGACACCGCCCAGATGTGGGACGAGGACGTCCGCAGACTTCGAGAGACCCAGGCACAGCTTGCAGAGGTTCAGGCACAGCTCACTGCGTCCCAGGACGAGGTGGCACGTTTGACCTCCAGACTCGAGTTTGTGAGGAGACTTTGGGAGGAGGACGCTCTGTACCTCATCCGAGAGGTGGACCGCTGCTACGTGAGACTTCACGAGGTTGGAGCAGGACCCCGCCGCAGGATGACCCCGAGGATCGGAGGACCAGCACGTCACCTTCACTACGCTTGCCCGACGGACTCCGACCCTGACACTGAGCCGACTGGAGACTCCTGGACTTCTGGAGGTTCGGACCCGACTGGAGGCGACTCAGGGTTAGGTTCTGACAGCCAGGGACACACTGACTCAGAGGACACCCAGGACCTTATGGAGTGGGCCGACGAGTTAGAGGCAGCACTCCTGAGAGAGCAGTCCACTGAGGAGACTGGTTACGGAGTTGCCCCCACTGAGGAGTCAGTGGCGGAGAACTTCGTGGACCTTCCTGGAGACGACGACGAGGTGATGGGCGAGGAGCAGCCTGCCCAGACAGACGTGCCAGCAGAGCAGGAGCAGCCAGCACTGTACGACACCCCACCAGCACCGGAGCTGCCAGAGAGCCTTCCGACGCCGACTCCGGCGGACCCAGCGGACCCAGCACTGGAGGAGTACTACCTCCTGCTCAGCACGGACGAGCTAGTCCAGGACCCGTTCGACCTCTTCGAGGAGTGGCAGCAGGCTCAGGGCTTTCGAGCTTGAGGAGCGCTAGATAGGAGTAGCGCAGGAGCCTCGATAGTGTCTAGTCTCTAGTGCTAGGCGCTGTCTCGAGTAGTGTCGAGAGTCTAGAGTTAGGGTTGTCTCTGGTGGAGTCTTGTGTGATGAGAGTCGTGGTCTAGAACTCCCCTTGTGGTCGAGTCCTGTTGTAGTCTAGGCTGCGTCGAGTCCTTTTATGTATATAAATAAGAAAGGACTTTGGTATGTGTGATCGAACCTTGTTATTATGAATGCAGTGCTGTGTTGATGTAATGATGCTGGATCTTCTGTTTGCGTGTGTGCAAGATTTCTGGAACTTCTCTTCCATTGATCTTGTTTTGTTGTGCCTCGTAGTTCGTAGATCTCGTAAGTGTCCCATCTCACCTTTCTGCTAAACCCGTTAAACAGATGCCTCCCAAAAGGTCTGTCAGGATACAACAACGCCGCGAACGTGAAGAACACGACGAAGAAGACAACGTCCAGAATCAGGGAGGTGGACGTGGAAGAGGCAGGAATACTGCCCCGCGTGGCAGAGGTGGAGGTAGAGGCAGAGGTGGAGGTAGAGTTGAGAATGACAACAACCAGGAACAACAGGAGGATGAAGCGAGTCAGAATCAGGAGGGATATGATGAGGTTGAAAATAATAATAATAACAACCAGAACAGAGGTGGAGGGAATCAAAACCGTGGTAGAGGTGGAAGAGGTGGTGGACGAGGTGGTAGAATCCCAGGACCACCTGTCACCAACTTGGTGGAAGTAATGGATAATCAGACCCGCCTAATGGAGGTAATAGCTCAAGGACTGCTAGACCGTACTCCAGGTCCCCAGAGCAAGATGTCCGAATTCATGAGGCTCAGGCCCCCGACATTTGAGGGTACTGAGGAGGATCCTCTAGCAGCCGATGATTGGCTGAGAGACATCACCAAGAAGCTGCACTTGGTGAATGCAGATGACAGAGAGAAGGTGCTGTTAGCATCTCACCAGCTGAAAGGAGCAGCAAGTGAATGGTGGGATAACTACAGAGAAGGTGCAGAAAATGCAGATGCTACTACCTGGGAAGAATTCCAGGAAGAGTTCAGGAGGTACCACATCCCGGAGGGTGTGATTGAGATGAAAGCCGATGAATTCCGCTCACTCAAGCAGGGAGCAATGACAGTCAATCAATATATCAGGAAGTTTATGAAATTGGCTCGTTATGCTCCCGACGATGTCAACACTGACAAGAAGAAGCAGGATCGTTTCCGAAAGGGACTTAATCCTGGATTAAGGGTGCAGCTAGTCACACACATATATCCAGACTTCAACACCCTTATGAACCGTGCACTTCTTCTGGAAGATGCACGTTCTCATATTGAGCATGACACGAAGCGCAAATTCACTGCGCAGAAGTTCAAGCAGCAGGAGAGGAATCAGAAGCCAAGAATCAATAACAGCTTTCAGAAGCCCAAGTATCAGCCAACAATGCAATACAGGGCCTCCGCGTCCAATCAGCCAGGCTCAGCACCATCATACCGCAATCAGAATTCTGGCAGCCAACAGAAGAGCGGTTCTAGTGTCGCCCAGCCCAACAACAACGACAAGAGGACCTGTTTTCACTGTCGCGAGCCAGGCCATATGATTGCAAGGTGCCCTTATCGGAACCAAAGCAATGCTCCAACTCAGCAGCACCAATCAAATAGCGCCAGAACTGCAGCATCAGGGAATGGACGTGGTGGACATCAGCCCTCGGGACAACCGCGAAGGAGCAATCAAACCTTCGGTCGAGGCAAGGTCAACCACATCAATGCAGATGAAGTTGAGGATACTCCAGACGTTGTACTTGGTGAGTACCTCGTCAACTCAACTCTTGCAACCGTTCTGTTCGATTCTGGAGCTTCGCACTCATTCGTTTCATCGAAGTTTGTTGCTACAAATGGGTTGCCAACTGTAATGCTAAAACAACCCCTAATAATCCGGACTCCCGGGGCCGAGACCAAAAGTTATTTGGGATGCCCACGGGTTAAGGTCCTTTTAAGTGGGGTAGAGTTCCTAGCGAACTTAGTAGTCTTAAAATCTCAAGGGATAGATGTTATCCTCGGAATGGACTGGCTAAGTAAGCACCGAGGCAATATAGCCTGTGACACCCGAAAGGTTACTCTGGTAAATCACAAAGGGATTAAAGTGGTATGTGAACCAAAGAGGCCAAAAGATACACCAATGGTTCACCACATGGAAGCAAAGTCGTTGGATGAAGTACCAGTGGTCTGTGAATATCCAGATGTGTTTCCAGAAGAACTACCAGGCATGCCACCTGACAGAGATATAGAGTTCATCATTGACCTAATCCCCGGAACTTCTCCAATAGCAAAGAGACCATATCGAATGGCAGCTAATGAGTTAGCAGAGTTGAAGGCACAAATAGCAGAGTTGCAGAAAAAGGGCTTTATTAGGCCAAGTTCGTCACCATGGGGATCACCAGTTCTCTTTGTCAAAAAGAAAGACGGCAGTCTCAGATTGTGCATAGACTACCGATCTCTTAATGAAGTCACCATTAAGAATAAGTATCCCTTGCCCAGGATCGATGATTTATTTGATCAATTGAAAGGAGCCAAGTATTTCTCCAAGATTGATTTAAGATCTGGGTACTACCAATTGAAGATTAGAGAAGGAGACATTCTTAAGACAGCTTTCGTTACCAGATATGGACAGTATGAGTTCACTGTGATGCCATTCGGACTCACAAATGCACCTGCATACTTTATGAACCTGATGAACAAGGTATTTATGGAAGAGTTAGATCGATTTGTCGTTGTCTTTATTGACGACATTCTGGTCTACTCTAAGAGTGCCGAAGAGCACGAGGAACATTTGAGAATAGTTCTGGAAAGGTTGAGAGCACATCAACTGTACGCCAAATTCAGTAAATGCGAATTTTGGCTAAACAGAGTGGCTTTCCTTGGACATATCCTGACTGAAGAAGGAGTGTCAGTCGACCCATCCAAGGTTGAAGCAGTCACCAATTGGAAACAACCCACCAATGTGACAGAGGTCAGAAGCTTCCTTGGTTTGGCAGGTTATTACCGCCGATTCATCGAAGGATTTTCCAAAATAGCCAGGCCTATGACAGCCTTGACACAGAAAGGCAAGGAATTTAAGTGGACAGATGCTTGCGAAAGAAGTTTTCAAGAACTAAAGAAAAGGTTGACGACAGCCCCTGTACTGACCTTGCCAGACATCCACCGTGACTTTGTCGTGTATTGCGATGCGTCACGACAGGGATTAGGATGCGTCCTAATGCAAGATGCACGAGTGGTAGCATATGCCTCAAGGCAATTGAAGACACATGAGCAGAACTACCCTACTCATGACTTGGAGTTAGCAGCTGTCGTCCATGCACTTAAGATCTGGAGACATTATCTAATTGGAAATAAGTGTGAGATATACACGGATCACAAAAGCCTAAAGTATATCTTCACCCAGTCAGACCTAAACCTCAGGCAACGAAGATGGCTGGAATTAATCAAGGATTACAACCTGGAGATACATTATCATCCAGAAAAAGCTAATGTGGTGGCAGATGCACTGAGCCGCAAGGTGCCCCGTCATCGCGTTAGAACATCTAAGCGGATGCCTGAGTTACAAGCGGAGATGGAAAAGTTAAACCTACATATCGCCCAACCTGGTCAGTTGAATGCACTGTGTGTAGAACCAACACTGGAAAGCCAGATACGCACGGCTCAGGAGACAGATAAGGAAATACAGGATCTCAAGAGAAAGACAGGGGAAGAAAAGCCCCTGGATTTCGAGTGGATAACCAGGGAACCCTATGGTACAAAGACCGAATCTGCGTACCAAGTGTGGGTGGTTATCGACAGCTTATCCTAGATGAAGCACATAACTCTGCCTACTCCATCCACCCCGGAAGTACCAAGATGTACTTGGATTTGAAACAGAAATACTCGTGGACCGGCATGAAGAAAGATATTGCAGAATTTATAGCCAGATGTGACATATGTCAGAGAGTGAAGGCAGAACATCAGAGACCTGCGGGGTTACTACAACCACTGCATGTCCCAGTATGGAAGTGGGATGAAATCAGCATGGACTTTATCGTGGGACTGCCCAGGACCCAGAAGGGAAATGACTCAATATGGGTCATAGTAGACCGTTTGACCAAGGTTGCCCATTTCATACCAGTGAAGACAGCCTACAGAGGAGACAGATATGCTCAGCTCTATGTAGATAACATCCTTAAACTACATGGAGTTCCGAGCAGAATAGTATCCGACAGAGGCTCACAGTTCACCTCAAGATTTTGGAAGAGCTTACATGGTTTGCTAAAAACCAAGTTGGATTATAGCTCTGCCTATCATCCTCAAACTGATGGGCAGACAGAAAGAGTAAACCAAATTCTGGAAGATATGTTGAGAGCATGCGTCCTAGTCTATGGAAAGGATTGGGAAAAGAGTTTGGCCTTCGCAGAATTTTCATACAACAATAGCTACCAAACAAGCCTGCAAATGTCACCATTTGAGGCATTGTATGGTAGAAAATGCAGAACCCCACTAATGTGGTCAGAAGTAGGAGAAAGATCGCTTTTTGGACCTGCCATTATCAGGGATGCCGAAGAAAAGGTGGCACTGATCAGAGAAAATTTGAAAGCAGCCCAGAGCAGGCAGAAGAGTTACGCAGACACAAGGCGTAGAGAGTTGAGCTTTGAAAAAGGAGATTATGTATATCTCAAAGTATCGCCAATTCGAGGAACACGAAGATTTCAAATAAAGGGAAAGTTGGCCCCAAGGTACATCGGACCATTCAAGATACTTGAGAGGATCGGAAAAGTGGCATACCGTCTTGAACTCCCTGAGGAGATGTCCGACGTACACAATGTCTTCCATGTATCACAACTAAAGAAATGTCTGAGGGTCCCAGAAGAAGTAATACCTCCCGAAGTAATGGACCTTCAGCCTGATCTCCGATATCAAGAAAGACCTATAAAGATATTGGATGTTGCCACCCGGCTAACAAGAAGGAGTGCCATAAGGTTTTGCCGAGTGCAATGGAGCAATCACACTGAGGCAGAGGCCACATGGGAACGGGAAGATGACCTCAGGAGAGAGTTTCCGTATCTGTTCGAGAGCGACTCGGAATCTTGAGGACGAGATTCTGTTTAAGTGGGGTAGGTTTGTAGCACCCGTAATTTTGCTCATTTCGATAAACCTAAAATTTGGATTTTTCAAAAAATTTCAAATAATAAAAATGGATTAGATCAAAAATAGAGCTCAATGGAATTTTCTCGAAATTAAAACCATGCATGAACACTCATGTGCATATTTGCTATTTTATTGCCTTCATTTTAATTGTTTGAGTGAGTGTTGAATTCCCTTTTCAAATTTGAATTCAAACTCCTTTGAATCCCCTCCAAAAATCCAATTGGAAATGTTTGAATCATTTCTCCTCTGTTGGGCCGCTCTCCTTCATTTCCAGCCTGCGGCCCAGTTCCCTCTCCCTTTCTCCCCTCCCGCACGCGCGCCTGGGCAGCACCCCACGCGCTACCGCGACGGCCCGCTCGGCCCAACACCGCCCACGCCCGGTCGCCGACACGCGGGACCCACGCCTTCTTCCTTCTCCGCGCGCGCCGCCCGACCGACCGGCGTGCCGGCCGGGGATTTGCTTCCCCGCCGCCGCATTTCCTCCACTGCCGCCCACGCGTCGCTCTCCCGCTCTCTCCCGCGTTTCTCTCGCCCGGACCCCCTTCCTTCCTTCCCCCGGTCAAGCCGACAACTCGAAGCCCTAGCCGCCCTCGCCATTACTCCGGCGAGCTCGAGCTTTATGCTACCACGGCGTTAAAACCACGCGACCTCGCGACCGCAGCGCGCCCAGGCCCCTTTCTCCCTCCTCGCCGCGTGGCAGCGCTCCAGCTCCGGCCCCTACCTCCTGCGTCGCGAGCACGCGCGCTCCGGCGAAATATCCCGACGAACTCGGGATATTTCCCGGCCGCTCCACCGCCTTCACGCTGCTATAAAAGGAGCGCCACGGCCTCCTTCTCTTCGTTTGCCCACTCGCACCCACATCCCTCGCGCACACGAACCCAATTTCCATTTTCCCCCAACTCCGGTCACATCCCGGTGAACTCCAATCCGCCGCCTCCGCCACTTCCCTCTCCTCTCCGAGCTCGAGGTGAGCTTCCTCATTTCCCTCCGCACCTCTAGCGCCCTCTCTTTCCCCTCCGCGCGCACCTGAGCCCTCCCGCACCGAGCACCACCCGCGCCACCCTTTTCCCCTTCGTCTCCGGCCGCCGTGGAACACTTCCCTGCCAGGCCGAGCCCGCGCACACCCTCACCGCACTCACACGCACGCGCACGGGCGCGCAAACTCGCACCACGCGCACGCACGCACGTCTTCACCGCGCACGCCCGAGCGCTGCCGCGCTCCGGCGAGCTCGCGCCGCCGCTACACGCCTTGCGCACGACACCGTGTACCACCATCGCCTTCCCCGTCGCGCGTAGAGTCCGTAGGCACCTTCCGCGCCCCTTTCCGGCCACCGCAGCGCACGACGGCGAGCTCTCCGGCGAGCGCCGCCGCTTTTCCCCTCCCCGCCGCCGTGCCGACGCCGCCGGACCCCGCGCTGGGTCACTGACTCGCGGGCCCGCGCGGCCCCGCGTGCCCCTCGGTCCACCGGACCGGCTCACGGTGGACCGCAGGCACACCGAGGCCCGGTCCACGCCTCTGTGGACCAAGTCCACGGAACAGTGGCAGCCAGGGGCCCCCGGCCCCACAGGTCCACATGTCAGCCACTGCTATGCGCACAGAAATGCTAGAGCCACACGCTCAGTGTACCCAGAATCCTATTTCAGAGCCCAAATAAATTCAGAAAAATTCCCAAAAATATCCAAAAATTCCCAAAATCATTTCTAACCTTTTTCCAACCCTTGGACACCCCTGGAAAATTTAGGTGGAGATTATACTAACATTTAGTTAATCTCCCCTAATTCCGATATAACCCTTTTATATTCGTATATCAATATCTTTTCCATTTCAAATCCAAATCAAATGATTCTTGCGCCAAAATTCATCTAAAATCATCCTCTACCAATTTCCATCAAAACCATATTTAGTGGTGTATTTTATTTTATTTATTTTATTTTAATGATTGTTTAATTGAGTGTTAAGCGGTAGATTTAGCCTTTCTTTTATTTAATCGCTAGGTGATCAAATCTTCGAGGAGGAACACGAGGACCCCGACTACGAAGAAGACTTAGAGGAGGAAGATTTTGGTGAAGGCAAGTCCTAACCACCTTGATCATATTTCACCTAATTAATTCTTACAAAATACCCTATATAGAGCCTGTGTGCAAATTAAATATGCATAGTCTTTTAAAATGATTTAAATATTAGAGTAACCTATCTTGAGGAAAGCCATGCCTTGCTTATTGCTATCCTTAATCCATTGTTAACCCTAGGTTCCACAATCATTAATCTTTAATGATTTGTTGGAAAATATTGCCGCTTAGGTTCTTTCACACTGTGTTAATTAATAATCTTGCTTCACATGTTTTTGTGTGAAAATGTGTGGGTGTAACTTGGTGGTGTGAGTGTGTGAAATAAAAGGGATGGGTTTAGTAAGTGAAACCCATAGTGGGGGATTATGTTTTAGACGGGAGCAAGCGAGGTAGTCCTCAGTGGGGAGGCTATCTCTGGGACGCTACTTCTCGTTGGAGAGTAGCTATTGAAGATGCTTGCTCCGGTCATATAAGGACCGGTTCATGTGCCGCCTTGCCTAGCACTTGAGTGCAACCACGAGCCCCTGTTATGGGCAGGGTTTGGAACCACACCCTACTAGTGATCGCCCGGTACCACCAGGAGGCAGGGAGTTGCAATCGGAAGCCAGGAGAGGGTCTTGACGAGGTTGGCGTCGGATCTGGCAAGTGAAAGTTATTGGCTATTCTATGCCTATGTGAAGCCCCTGGTCGTTGATTTTCCGAGGTGGTACCGTGGTGACATTAGGCAGGTACGGAACCATTAGCATGTCATTCCGACCCACGACGGTGGAAAGGTCTGACATGCCTCGTGGGTAAAGTGTACGACCTCTGCAGAGCGTAAGAATCTATCCGGATAGCCGTGTTCCACGGCATTGGACAAAGCGAAAGCAAAGGCCACACAATGATTAGTTTTTCTGTGCGAGTTATCCTTGGCGCGTGTGTTTTCGGAATAACGCCGGTTTGGAGCCGTGTGCTGGTTTCCTGCCAGCGTTAAAATTTGGGAACTGGCGGGAAGGATTTATTCTCCCCCAGGGCCACAACCCCACTAAATCTTCAACAATCTTGACTTAGAGTTTTGCGAAAACATTTTGGTTTTCAAAATCAAACCCCTGCATTGAAAATTGGCTTTTCGGCCGATCAATGAAAACCCTCAGCCTTCTCCTTGTCAACGCCCTTGCATATGAGTCACCCTTGTGCTAGGACTTGCTGAGTACCTTATGTACTCACTCCCCATCTCATTCAATCCTTCAGAGGAAGAAGCAGAGTATGACTTCCAGGCCGATGGCGAAGAAGACTAGGGTCGTCCCGCGCAAGTTTGCCTGTGGAGTGGATCTGCTTCTGCCGTCCGTTGCGTAGAATAAGTGTGGCATTGCCGCTTCCCGGCAATGACCCTTGTGATGTAATGTGTTGAGCTGTAAGGCCTATGGCCATGTTAAAGACCTTTTATGTAATCAAAAGGCTTGTAATGAGCTTCGGTAATAAATAAAGGTATGTTCTCTGAAATGCCAATCTGTGAGAATGGCCGTATCAGCGACTGATCCAGGGACTGATACGGTGTATTCAAGTACCTCAGAAATTGGGGTATGACATAACTTTGTTAATTAATTTCGTCTGGAGTATTTCCTTCATTGTCTTTCAATTAAGTCAACCATTTAATCAACCTAAGTTGATTAAATAAATAATTTGGTTTCGAAAATTAATTTATGTCCAGTGGAATTTTTCTGGTGAAAGTCACCACTGGAAGTGATTTATGGTGAAGTTTGACGATTTATTGTAATATGAATTATTTACAATAATTTAAACAATGCAGAGAACGATTTAAATCATAAGTAAATAATTAAATAGGATATGATAGTAGAAAAATATTCTGTAAGTGTGTTATCAGATTCTTTATAAGCATGCAGGATTTCACGATTTATGGAGCAACAGATAATTTATAAGGAATTAAACAATTTATGGACTGATGTATTTTTCAGGAAATACACAGTCTGCAAAAGGGTGTTTTTGTATTTTTTCTGGACAGAGGATGCTACATAGAGTCCATAAAAATTGGATTCACATTTTTCTGATGAGTATTTATTTTTCTATCGATTTTACAATCTTCTGTGAATTTCTGAGGAATTTACAAATATTCGAAAAGGGTTTGAAAATGGGCGGACCAATCAGATCTGGGCCACACGAGGGGCCACAAGATCAGGGCCGCAGCAGATCTGGGCTGAGCCACACCAGATCTGGCTAGTCAGACGCGAGGACACACGGTGGACTACACACAGGGCCACAAAGGATCATGCGTGGCCACACCGGATCCGTGGTCCCGTAGCCATTGGTGTGCTGGCCGGAGCTTCACCGGAGAAGGGCGGCGCGCTCGCCAGAACTAGGCTCCGGTGGCCCATTTGGTGAATGGTGAGGACTGGGAGGGGTATCGAGAGATCTTGAGTTCACCTAGAGGATTTGGAGCGCGCGGGGTGGCCGGAGCGGGTCGGCGACGAGCGGCGGCGATCCGCAGGACGACGGCGATGACGCGAGCTCGGTGCAGGGGTACTCCAGCTGCAGCTCTAGGCTTGAAAGCTTCTTCACGTCATGGGAAACCTCGTCGAAGGGCGTGTAGACGTGGAGGCGTAGTGCAGGGGAGGTTTCACCCGCGGGGTGGTCGCGGTTGCGAAGTCCGGCGCGAGGAAAAGCCGAATCTGGCGAACTGGAGCTGCTGGTTTGAAAGGAAGCAGGGTCAAGGTGGTGCGCGGACATGATGCGCACGCCGAGGTGCAGGGAGCAGGGATATGAGCTGGGGCTCACCTGAGGCGGCTGGATCGACGACGGCGCGGAGGAGCACTGGGCGGCCGGACTTGGGGGAGAAAGCCAAATTCGGGCCTCTTAGCCCGGGGAAGGGGCAAATGGCGCCATATTGAGCTTCAATGCGACGGGGCGGAGCTCTAGGCCAAGAAGCTCGGCCGGAGTAGCTCCACGGCAGCGGTGCGACGAGCTCCCTAGACCGGCAACAATGGCGGAAGGAGGAACTAGGGTTTGGGCGACGGGCGAGCAGGGAAATGAGGGAGAGGAGCCGAGGACGGGTGCGGGTCGGCGTTTTGGAGCTACGGAGCGGGCGAGGAGCGGTGGAGAGCGACGGAGCGTGGCTCCGGTCATCATCGACGACGTGGCGGCCACCCTCCGACGCGCGCAGTGAGAGGGAGGTGGCTGACGGGTGGGTCCTCGGGCATCTTTTCTTTTTCCCGAATTATTCAAAACTGGAAATTCCCCGAACTTTGGCACTCAAATTGGAGTAGCAAATGGGCTCCAAAAATCGCAAACAGCTTGTCAAAGTAGAGCACTTTTGAAACTTTGAGGATTTTATTGAGGCAGTAGATGAATTTCAAAAATCATAAAAAATTCTCCAAAATTCTTATTGCAGAAGGGCTATCCATTGGTATTTTTGGTTGCTCAAGTTGTTATGCAAAAATTTGAGTTCCTTCAGAAGCTTGGATTTGACAACTGTTTGAATTTTGAATTTCGAATTTTTAAACTTGGTTTCCTTTTTGTGTTCTGTTCAGATGGTGATGTGTGCTGGCTGAATTCAGTGACACGGGGTGTCACAAAGGCCCTGCTCAAGGTGTTGAACGCGTGTCGTACTCCGGAAACCTGCTTTCTCCGAACCGACGCCATGCTCACGGCCGCCAATCCATCGCCTCTCCTAGACAGGAAACGACCAGGTCTAATCCTCTCCGCATGTGTCCGATCGGACAGATTGCAACCACTCAAGGGGCGGTCGCTATTTGAAACAGCGACCACCACCGGAACCTGGGTAGCGACCTCCTCGGGCTCCTCTGCTTCGTTTCTCCGCTCCTCAGAGCACCGTTGCGTCCCCGTTGCAGCAATATCTTCCGTGAGCTCGCGGAGGCTCTGCTGCCCTTCCCTTGGATTCTTCAGGCTGCCCAGCCACCGGCGACAGCACGAGGTGCGACGCCGTGCAGAGCTTCCTGATGACCATGGTCGCTGACGACGTTCAGAGCTCCCCGTCAAGCAGCCATGCGCTCCAGTCATGGCGACGAGATCTTGACGAGCGTCCCTGGCGGCCTCAAAGCCGCGATCGTGGTGCCTAGCCGCGCCGGCTCACGAATGCCAATCCGCCGACGTCCTTTCAGGGCGACAGCGCCGAGTACATGAACGTGCTAGTATAGTTCTTTGTGCAGCTTTGTAGTTGTAGGCTGGGATGATAGCAAATCTTCACCTCTCACCAAATTCTTTGCTGATAGCCGTTCTTTGCCCAGCTTCAAAGTGGTAGGTTCGGATGACTCGATGCCTATTTTATTTCTTTTAGAAACTAGACCAGAGTACTCTCGATTTTATTGTAGGGATGCAAATTATCAATGTGGACATTTATGCTAGTTTTTTTTTTTTTAGGGCGGACATCTATGTTAGTAGATCGGTACCCACAGGAGTCAAATCTTTGCATTTACTTGTACAATAGTACATGTAACTTTCTGTTAGAATTTCCGTTGTACCCACTTCTCACAAATCTGGCATTCCCTTTTCTAGAATGCTGAATCTCTATAAAGATTTCTCGCTCCATTCCCCGTTCTTGTGATTCTACGGTAGCAATAGTTGGAGCCCCGTGTCCGTGGGCACATCTTGCCGGACATGTATACGCTCAACAATTGATCTTGACGCACATAGAAGAATGGCACAAGAACCGAAGTACGTAGAGAGAACTAATGGGAATGGAAGGCATTGGGAGGACTCATTCGAGGAGGCGAGGAGCCATGTGATGCCATGCCCCCTTCATGCCGAGTTTGGTTCAATGATTGCTCCACGTTGATCTTGCCTTGACCAGCTGACCAGTGGGCAAGTTTCCCCGCTTGAGGGATGGTTCAAGGGATGGGCTGCTGTTGGATGTGCTCCGACAAGAATACCAAAAGCAGACTGCTTTGCTGTCCACGAAGATGGAAGCCGAGCGTAAACATCAACAGCGTTGCGAACTAGACAGAGAAATGTTATCGCCTTCCAGCTTTTTTTTTTTTTTTTTTTTGAAAGATATCGCCTTCCAGCTGAATTAGAGATTCAGAGACATGGACTCAGTCCAGGAAATTGAAGCTATGCGTGCTTGACAGTTTAATCTTTAATATTTATGGAATGATCCACTGGGACAAGGGTTCTCTTCTACAGATTATCGATCGTGTCTGTGCAATTTATCATCAGTTATTCAGGTTAAATATGCTTGACTGAAACGGCATGGCAAAGCCACAAATTCATCATCTGAACAGAAGTTAGCGACAGAGTCTCCAATAAGTTGATCTGTTGGAGACCAGTGCAACCCAAGTTATACTGATTCCACTGAAAGAAGTTACACCAATAATCAGAGATTAACATTCGTTAGACATGCATGTTGCGTTCACATGTGGCATCCCTGGATTTTGCAACGTCCCGAATTAGGCATTTTTAAGGGTGATTGAGTATATCCTCTGCTTTTATTTGAAAATCTTAGGCGTCGTCTATTTGGTTATCAGTCATAGTTCTTTTAGGTACTGACTAGTCATAGTAACTTCAGAAATTACTTTTGCTCCCTTTTCCTAAATATCAATGTTCAATGAACAAAGCTCAAGACCGAGCAACCATCACCAACGCACTTATGTAGCCGGCTGAATATTTGCATCTAAGAGCGCGCGTGCTGACTCTAAGAGCGTCTTCAATAGTTGCTTCTTAGCTAACTTTTAGAATTGTTTATTAGAGAAGAAGAGAGAGAATGTTGCTAACTCTTCTTCAAGAGGCAGTCTCTAACATTTATTCAGGCACTGACATGCGGGACCAGTTATTATTTAGAGTTGATATAAAACTCTTATGTTGCTTCTTAGAGGACGTGGAGAGTCAATACTGCCTCTACCTTTGAGGACGTTCTAAGCTAACTCTTATGATTGTTTATTGAAGAAAAAGAAAAAGGAGAAGTTAGCTAGCTTTTCTTCAAGAGCTAATCTTTAACGACAATAAGAGACTTAGAGTGTCCCAACAGGGAGATAAGAGACAACATATATAGTATTTTTTTAGAAAAGAGGAAAAAAGAACAAGAGCTAGCTCTTAAGTATAAATGAGCTACTTTCATACGGATCCCACACACAAAAATATTATAAAATATTATTTAAGAGCTAGTAGCTGACTCTAACTATCAGGCACACTTTTAAGCATGAACCTCACTCCTCATTAATCTTTAGCAAGAGATAGCCGCTAGCTTTTAGCTAGCTCTGTCATTGGAGACACTCTAAGTTTTCTGGCACCTGAAATGTATGGCTGGTCACAAGTCTCACCCCACTAGTACTTTACTCCTAGCCGACTTATACGTACCTGGCTACTCTTTTCCAGCATCTAATTAACGCACCTAGCTCGTCAATTTATACACGAACCCCGCAACCCATGCTCTCTATGTTTACTCATGGTACACACTTTGCATCATCAGTCCAAGTCGTGTAAACGTATACATTGTGCTCATTACTACATGATATGGTCTGGTAATTGCAACGGTGTCGATCAGCTGGCATGCCTCGAAGGGTTGCACAAGAGAATTATCACAGGGCAGGGGATAGGATTGGAAGGCAGCGGGAGGACTCATCTAGGAACAGCCGTTGTACATTTCACGTCCGCGTTGCGACCAGCTTGCAGATCCATCAAATTCAGCAGTTATACTGTAGCGGACGGGGCACAATGCAAACTGATTCGAGGAGGGCGGCCGCGGAATCTATAGTATCTCCAGGTCTTTGGTAAAAAAGATCTGGATCGCCTTCTCTCCGAAAAACACTCAAGGCGGCGGTTCTCATTCTCATCACGAGCTAATTGAGGCCAGGGTTGCTAGTACGTGTTATTTATCCATAGAGCATATATAGCACGATCTAGATATCCATCTTTTTTAATTCATAGCAGTTCTTTCCTCAAGCAACCAGAACGTTAGCCTGCATGTACTAATGTAGTAGTACAACAAAAGCTGTCTGAAGAGGAAAGGTAGCGTTGATGTTTAGGATTGATCCTTTTCAAGATTATATTTGTTTATCGATCTGGAAGTTTACTAGCAAGGCAACATGCAGGATATAACTAAAAGTTCCTACAATAGTTGCTAGGAGTAGTTATTGTCATAACAAAATAGTTAGTACAAGATTAAAGAAGCAGAGACTTGCAAGTTGCATGCTCGTCGTCATAAGGTGGACTGTATGCAATCTGTGGGGTCTACAGGTTGGAATTAAGGGCTTTATCATTTCCACAATTAATGCACATCTAATCAATATCTGCTGAACATGGAGATTCAGTGACTTATCACCCACCGCCTCACTTGTTCTTTCAGCAGCATCGTACACATAATAATACCTGGACATCTTCTTCTTGTCACCAACTCTGCCTCATCTCAAGGACAAAGGTACGTAAAAGGTAAAAGAAATGAGGGAAAGGGGCACTAATGCAGATGAGTGGAGGAGGTAATAGATGTACCCGTGTCCCGTGTGCTGCAAAGTTAGTAACATCAGACTCCATTATTTTTGCTGCCAACAATGGTTACTCTTTTCTAACATCTCCAGCCGACTTTCTCCTTCCTCCGTATATGGATATAGAATCTACTCCCCACCCATAGTCTCCCTATTGTTCCTTCTCTAGTTATACAGACTACCACACATAGCCACCTTGCATGATAGAATGGGTTTGTGCTTACGGGTGGAACAACGCTGGCGTTGTTGCGGGGTAAACAAGCATCAATGCTTGGTAACAATGCAACGGATACAAGTTTTGGGAACGGGAGGCATCACGAGAAGTTGCATGGAAAAACGTTGGTAATCTTTACCGCGCCTTACTACGTACTCCACTCAAGCGCGCTCAGCTCTTCGCTGATTCTCTAAACCACGTTAAATTTTTCGCAGGATCAAGGATACGTCTGACCGTTACTCCAGAGCTGCGGGATAATTACGTCCGCCAGGGCCAAGTGGTATGCAGGTTCCAGTGTTCCAGCGTTACATTGATCCAGAAATGGTGATCAGCTGGCATGCGGATATCTTGGTCAATATGGAAGCCGAAATTCGGCAATCTTGAGTCTTGACAGTGGATCTGGGATAGCGAGATGACCAGTGCAATATGGCGGTGGGTTCCGAGGTTACTTGCACGTCTCGACCCCGTTCAACAGACCTGATTTGACGTCGCACCATGCGCACTGGTAGGAGGCTAGTATTTCCTTGTTACTTCTCAGCTGTGGTATGATGAGGACCCAGATATATTGAAGAACCATGCTCGTGATTTGGATTTTGGATCGACCCCGCCCAACCCTACCCGATCGCGGCCATCGCCTATCCCCGGCTCCTCGCAGATCGCCTCGCCCAAGACGCATACAACACGCCTCTCGCAAAGATCGCCTCCTCGCAAACGCGCCTGCTCCTCGTCGAAGATCAGAACGGACCTTGTTCGGTTCCCTCAAGGCCTCAACGCATGCAAAAGAGAGGTCGTAGATCAGGACGGGATGTCCTAATTGTTGGGAAAACAGGCACTAATCAGCACCAATTAACCCTCATCTTGTGCTGAACAATGAGGAGAACAATATCCAACAGCCCTGCAGCGGAAACAACAATCACAATGCACAAGTGACACAGCGATTTACGTGGAAAACCTCCTCGATGTGAGGAGTAAAAACCACGGGATCAACCGATCCACTCCAACTTCCACTATAATCAACAATAGGTACAATAGAGTCTTCTCTAGAACCTCTAGAGGATTACAACAGAAGCACCACACTCATCAATTTACAAACTTGGCCACAATAGCAATACTCACAACAACTAGAAGAGGTATGACAGCAGCAAACAGAGATGACACAGATTCTGTCCCCTTCAGTAATCAGTCCGTAACTCCCAAATTACAGCTCAATAGTGCACAAAATTTTGTAGGCAAGTAGTTCCACTTGTCCTCTGTATACTGACCAAAATTCAGCTCAATCCGACCTCATTTGACTTCCCAAATCAATCATCTACCAGAACTGCTCTGTCTGAAACTGAAGCAACCCGAACTGACAAAAGACCTCACAAATCTGATGCTCCACTGAACCAATACCCAAACCAACTGACCAGATCGAAGTACTCTGAGTGTAGGACGAGCTCACAAAGTTTGGAGCCAATCCAAACACGTTTGAGCCTCTAATCAACAGCTTGACGCCGGTAGGTTCGAAGCCACCAAATCTGGGACAGATTCACCTCTCCTTCTTCTTCCTCTCTTCTCTCTTGTTGTGTGCTCGTGTGCTGGTGTGGAATGGTCTCAAAACGACCAGAAGCTTCCTCTCAATTGAGGCTAGAGTTTTCTTCCCACATATATATCAAATGTGAGGCAATCTCCACCTATAAATCACCGATACGCCGCGGAGGGCGCCGTACCCGTATCCGATACGGCGGGATATGGGATGCAGCGTGATACGGCTTCGATACGCGTATCCTTGAGTATCGAGTAATTTGGATTTAAAAATAAAGATTTTAATTCCGGATACTGCTGCCGATACTGGCCGATACTCCCGCCAGACACGTTGTGGACCGTTGTGCGGTCTCCGGACGCAGAATTGAGGGAGCAGAGGGAGGTGAAGCGGCCTGGAAGAAGCAAAGTCGACCAGCTGAGCCGGCGGCGGCTGCTTGAAGACGATGACCAGCTGCTGAGAACGATAGCACAATGGCTTGGGCCAAGTGGGCCGATTGCAAGGCCCAGAACACCACCAGGCTCAGGCATTCCAGCCCACCACATGCAGGGATAGCTGCGAATTTGACCAAATTTCTCAGCATATTGAGTTATTCAGAATTTTTAAGGTATTTAAATTATATTTTTAAATATATCCTACGTATCGGCGTATCAGTGTTTTTGGCCGATCGTCGTATCGCCGTATCCGCGTATCGTATCGCCGTATCCGTATCGCCGTATCGGTGATTCTTAGATCTCCACCATTGATTTCAGCATAGATAAATGGACCACAAGAACTGGGCTTGTGGGCTGAAAGTGTGACTTGTTGAACTTCAGATTTCATCCTCCATGT
The DNA here is from genome assembly GCA_007726485.1 of Eragrostis curvula. Lineage (NCBI taxonomy): Eukaryota > Viridiplantae > Streptophyta > Magnoliopsida > Poales > Poaceae > Eragrostis > Eragrostis curvula. The sequence continues at coordinate 5,661 of RWGY01000342.1, read as the reverse complement.
GGAGGGACAGCCCAACAAACTCCCCCTCCTGACATCATGGAGGGTCTCACTGCCTTCCGGCAGCCATGCCAGCGATTTCGCAGCATACCTCGAGCTTTCCCCTAGTCACCACCTTAGTCAACATGTCAGCACCATTGTCATTTGTGTGAACTTTCTCAACATATAGTTCCTTCTAGTACAACACATCCCGAATCCAATGATATCTGACATCAACATGCTTTGACTTGAAGTGGAGGCTTGCATTCTTGCACAAATGAATAGCACTTTGGTTATCACAAAGTAGCACATACTTGCCTTGATCAAACCCAAGTTCTATCACAAATCTTTTCAGCCACAATAGTTCTTTGGCTGCCTCTGTCGCTGCTATGAACTCAGCTTCAGTTGAAGACAATGCAACACATTTTTTCAACTTGCTTTGCCATGACACAGCTCTCCCTGAATAGGTGATCAAGTAACCTAAAGTAGACTTTCTACTACCAACTTCTCCGGCCATATCTGCATCTGTGTATGTAACCAACACAGGTTTGCTTCCACCAAAGCAAAGTTTCAGCTTTGTGCTGCCCCGGAGGTACCTCAAAATCCACTTCACGGCTTCCCAATGTGGTCTTCCTGGATTAGATATAAATCTGCTCACAGTACTAACCGCATGAGCAATAGCATACATCAAACTTCCAACCGCTGAGGCATAAGGAACATTCTGCATTTCCTTCTTCATCTTCTCAGTAGTAGGACATTGCTTGGTGCTTAACTTGAAATGAGCTGCAAGAGAACAGCTCACAGATTTTGCATTGTCCATTCTGAATTTCTGAAGTACTTTCTCAATATACTTCTCTTGAGACAAGTACAACTTGATGGGACTTCTGTCTCTCTCAATTCTCATCCCGAGAATTTGCTTTGCTGGCCCCAAGTCTTTCATCGCAAAAAAACTTGCTCAACTCTTTCTTCAGCTTAGCAATACTAGAGACATTCTTGCCAACAATCAAGATATCATCAACATAGAGCAACAAGATGATAAAATCATCACCTGAGAACCTCTAAATGTACACACAATGGTCTGTGCTACACCTCTTGTAGCCTTGCTCCCCCATAACTGAATCAAACTTCAAATACCATTGTCTTGGTGTTTGTTTCAGGCCATAGAGACTCTTTTTCAGTTTGCACACATAGTCTTCTTTGCCTTTAACAAGAAACCCCTCAGGCTGCTCCATGTAGATTTCTTCCTCCAAATCACCATGAAGGAATGCTGTCTTCACATCCATTTGCTCAATCTCCAAGTTGAGACTAGCTGCCAAGCCAAGGATTACTCTAATTGATGTCATTCTGACAACCGGAGAAAACATCTTATCATAATCAACTCCTTTTCTCGGGCCAAATCCTTTCACAACCACCCTGCCTTGTACCTTGGATGTGGCGTGTGCTCTTCATGCTTGATTCTGTAGACCCACTTGTTTTTCAATGCTTTCTTGCCTTTTGGCAACTTCACCAACTCATATGTATGATTCTTATGCAAGAAATCCATTTCTTCTTGCATAGCCTTCATCCACTCCTTCTTGTGCTCATCTTCCATTGCATCTGCAAAACACTCATGTTCTGAACCGTCAGATAGTAACACCACATACTCATGTGACGGATATTTGGTGGAAGGAATTCGATCTCTACTGGATCTTCTGAGTGGAACTGTTGGTGGATTTTCTGGTGCAGGTGGCTGCTGATCCGGATCATCAATTTTAGCATCAAACTCATGCTGCTGGGGAGCATTCTCATCACCTGTACCTTGCACACCATCATGTGCCTCATCTGCAACATCACCTTCAGCTTGTTGTGGAGCTGGAGCTGCAGAAACTGGGTCTAAATCAACAACTGGCTCTTGCTGAGGAATCTGATCCTTTGCCTTCACAATATCCTCAATTGTTTGGTCTTCAACAAATACCACATCACGGCTTCTCACAACCTTCCTTGCAATAGGATCAAAGAGCTTGTACCCGAACTCATCCAATCCATAGCCAAGAAAGATACACTGCCGTGTCTTTGCATCAAGCTTAGACCTTTCATCTTGAGGGATATGAACATATGCCTTGCACCCAAAAACCTTCAGGTGGTCATATGAGACATCCTTGTTGTACCATACCCTGTTAGGAACATCTCCCTGCAAAGGATAGCTTGGTGAGAGATTAATAAGATAAACTGCAGCCATTAAAGCCTCACCCCAATAATGCTTAGGTAGCTTTGCATGTGACAGCAAGCATCTCACTCTCTCCACAATTGTCTTGTTCATCCTCTCAGCAAGTCCATTCAGCTGTGGTGTCTTCAGAGGTGTGAATTGGTGCCTAATACCTTGCTCTTTGCAATATGCATCAAAAGGACCAATGTACTCTCCTCCATTGTCAGTGCGAATGCATTTGATCTTCTTCTCAGTTTCTCTCTCAACTGAGGCTTGGAATTGCTTGAACACATCTAGCACTTGATGTTTGGACTTCAAAGTGTAAGCCCAAACCTTCCTGGAGAAATCATCAATGAAAGTGACAAAGTACTTAGCACCACCAAGTGATCTCACCGACATTTTGCAAACATCGGAGTGCACCAAATCCAACAACTCTGGCTTCTTGTGAGGAGGTTGACTCTTGAAAGAAACCATGTGCTGCTTCCCTGCTAGGCAATCTGAACATTTCTTCAAATGTACACCTTTCACCCCTTTCAAGAGATTTTTCTTCACTAGCACGGTCATTCCCTTCTCACTCATGTGCCCAAGTCTCTTGTGCTATAAAACACAAGGGTCTTCTTTCTCTAATGCATTTACAGAAACACTAGAGAGGTTAGCATAAACATGGTACAAAACTGAAACTTTGTTACCTTTTGCAACTACCATGCTGCCCTTGGTGAGCTTGTACTGTCCATCTCCAAATCTACTCAAGTACCCATCTTCATCAAGCAATCCAACTGAAAATATGTTGAGTCTAAGCCCCTCAACATGCCTCACAGACTTGAGGACAAATTTGGTACCATTTGCAGTCTCCAAATGCACATCTCCCTTTCCAATCATTGCTGCTCTATCATTGTTGCCCATCTTCACAACACCAAAATCACCCGATATGTAGTTTGTGAAGTACTCTCTATGAGATGTAGCATGTATGGTAGCACCGCTGTCCGGTATCCAAATTATCTCATCACCATTACCATGGTTGATGGTTGTACCATCAGAAGCTATAGTGATATGCTCAACAGTGGAACTAGAACAACCCTCATTACCTTCATTTTCAGCAGCAATGACAACCATCATGTCTTCTACAACTGAAGTAATACGGACCCCATCACTGTCACTATCACTATCTTGCTTCTGAGCTTGTTGCTGCTTGCCCTTTCTCTTTTCTTTTTGCCATTTGCGGCATTGCCACTTAATGTGTCCCTTCTTATGGCAGTGATGACACTCATAGTCATCATATTTTCCTCTAGACTTGCTTCTACTCTTTGTTGCACCTTTCTTCGGACCTCGGCTTTGACTTCTCCCTCGTGACTCAGTGGCCAACACCTCTGAATGAGAAGAGGAACTTCCCTTTTCAGCAATCCTTCTGGTTTCTTCATTTAATACCTTGGTCTTGACAAGGTTCCAAGTAACAACACCATTAGGAACTGAATTGCACAATGTGACTTTCAAAATCTCCCAAGTGTCCGGCAATGAGCCAAGTAGCAGCAAGGCTCTAACTTCATCTTCAAATATGATTCCCATTGAAGATAGCTGATTTATAATGCCATGAAAAGCACTAATATGATCAGCCACAGGAGTGCCCTCTTGATAACTTAATTTGATCAATTGCTTGATCAAGAACATCTTGTTTGTACCTTCCTTTCGGGCATACATCTCCTCTAATTTCTGCCATAAGGAGCGTGCATGTGTCTCATCACTGATATGGTTTAAAACATTATCATCGACCTATTGTCGAATGAACCCACAAGCTTGGCGATGAAGAATCTTCCATTCATCATCAGATTTATCATCCGGCTTCTCAGTGCCAAACACTGGTTTCCAATACTCTTTCACATAGAGCAGATCCTCCATTTTACCCTTCCAAGCTTGGTAATTTGTACCATTCAATGATATCATTCTGCTGGTATTTGCTTCCATCTTCAACACAAGAAAATCAGCAGCTGGACCAACTTGATGCAGCCCAAAACAGCCTGAAATTCAGTCATGGCTCTGATACCACTTTGTTGGGAAACCGGCACTAATCAGCACCAATTAACCCTCATCTTGTACTGAACAATGAGGAGAATAATATCCAACAGCCCTGCAGCGGAAACAACAATCACAATGCACAAGTGACACAGTGATTTACGTGGAAAACCTCCTCGATGTGAGGAGTAAAAACCACGGGACCAACCGGTCCAATCCAACTTCCACTATAATCAACAATAGGTACAATAGAGTCTTCTCTAGAACCTCTAGAGGATTACAACAGAAGCACCACACTCATCAAGTTACAAACTTGGCCACAATAACAATACTCACAACAACTAGAAGAGGTATGACAGCAGCAAACAGAGATGACACAGATTCTGTCCTCTTCAGTAATCAGTCCGTAACTCCGAAACTACAGCTCAACAGTGCATGAAATTTGGTAGGCAAGTAGTTCCACGAGTCCTCTGTATACTGACCAAAATTCAGCTCAATCCGACCCCATTTGCTACCCAAATCAATCATCTACCAGAACTGCTCTGTCTGAAACTGCAGCAACTCGAACTGACAAAAGACCTCACAAATCTGATGCTCCACTGAACCAATACCCAAACCAACTGACCAGATCGAAGTACTCTGAGTGTAGGACGAGCTCACCAAGTTTGGAGCCAATCCAAGCATGTTTGAGCCTCCAATCAACAGCTTGACGCCGGTAGGTTCGAAGCCACCAAATCTGGGATAGATTCACCTCTCCTTCTTCTTCCTCTCTTCTCTCTTGTTGTGTGCTTGTGTGCTGGTGTGGAATGGTCTCAAAATGACCAGAAGCTTCCTCTCAATTGAGGCTAGGGTTTTCTTTCCACATATGTATCAAATGTGAGGCAAGCTCCACCATTGATTTTCAGCATAGATAAATGGACCACAAGAACTTGACTTGTTGGCTGAAAGTGTGACTTGTTGGACTTCAGATTTCATCCTCCATGTGGAGGGACAGCCCAACACTAATTATTCAGTTCATACTTTTGATCTGCCGAGGGAGTCTGATGACCATGACCTCGAAGAATACCAGCCCTGTACAGATGGAACCACCGAAGAAGACTGGTGTGCGGTCTCCGTTTGATGACCTGGCCGAAAACACGAGGGTGGAGGTATATACGGCCGACTGAAAGATATTTTCCCCCGTTTTTGTTACTATTTTTTAGGGCGAGTAACAGTTCCCATTGCTGTTTTGCCTGACGAGTAATAGTGGCATGTGTGAGGACGTTGTTTTGGCTTGAGATCAGAATTGATTAGCTTCGATCAGTGCTATTTGGCTCAGAAAACAGAGCATTTGCACCATAGACTTGTACCTGTAAATTCATCAATATGCATATTGCTTCAGAAAATAGAGCATTTGCACCATAGACATTTTATTTTGGTTAATTAATATTTCACATATTCAAGGGTTATTCATGATGAGGATATGCTCCGTAAGACTGCATTGCAAATCAAAA